>CADCXT010002170.1:0-137017 GCA_902806775.1 Microtus agrestis | reverse complement strand
CTAACTATTCTGAGCTAAGATACACTGTATCTTCCTAATACATCCCAGCATTTTATTTCTGTTTCTCTTAAGAAGTTGTCTCATTGTGCAGTTTCTTCTTCTTTTATGTGCTTTGTTCTCTATCAGCTTGGGACTCCCTTAGGTCGGTGTTAGTGTGTTCTTTAATGTGCTTTATGCTCCTAAGAGAAGGGATTAAACTGTTTAGTAGCAACTAAAAAATGCATTAATAGTACGGAGGAAGGAGGCAAGGCCTAGACTATTTATCTGAGAATATGTAAAACCTCCAACTGAGCGTAAGTATTGGTAAGAGAATGTATAATCCTTAACACTTAGAGAAAGATACTCATCCTACAACACTGGACTCCATTCAGAAAAACACCCTTTCAGGAAAAGACGGGACAGAGTGTGTGAGAGAGAACAGCTCCACAGCAGCAAGGGTAACTACACAAACGTGAGTTTTGTATGACATTTAAACTTTTCTTATTCAGCTATTTACTACAGTTTTCACAACAAAGTATGAGTTAGGTAGAGGTAATTGTATCAGACTAGAAAAATGAGTTTGAATCAGTTATGTAATTTATCCACAATGTTACGACTACGAGCCACTGAGAATCGGGTTTTCTGAAGACTACAGAACAGGGGCCAATAACACCACCACCACCACCAATGTAATATTCAATAATAATAATAAGGAAATCCTTTTCAACTCCAATTTTCTGAGAACAAAGGAATAGGATGGAGTTTTTTTAGAAGCTTCATGACATGTTTTGAAACATAACTGGATGTCAACATATAGAAGAATATTTATTGTTATGCACAAAATAAGGCCAACGGGATCAAAGACCTCAACATAAAACTAACCACAGATAGAAGACAAAGTAAGAAAACTTGAATGCATGGACACAGGGTGACCACATCCTAAATATAATAACCCCAGTAGCACAGACACTGAGAGCAACAATTACTAAATGGAAACTCTTTAAACTGAGAAGCTAATGTAAGGCAAAGGATACGGTAAATAAGACAAAATGACAGCCTACAGAATGGAAAAATAGCTTTACCAACCATATATCAGAGAGAGGGCTGATCTCAGAACTCTAGAAAGTAGACATTAAAAGACCAAATAATCCAGTTAAAATGGGATACAGATATAAACAAGAAGAATGTAGTATCCTCTACAAAAGTTAAGATCACTCAAAGCATTACAAGCAGTCTCATAAAAACGGAATGATGACGTCTGTGGACAACAGTCTCCAGCAGTTCATTATGCCATGAAGTAAGAACTCAGTTCAGCTAAGCAGCATTATTCTGTGAGAAGAGGAACAGTGCCAAGAGGTATACACACTGGGGATGAACACAAAGAACAAACCCCAGTTGTGTTCCAACTTTGCATCTGATCAAACAGAAGGTAGTGATTCTAAGAATCTCTGAAGAAGGGTTTGCTAGGCTTCTTGACACCTTAGATTCTGAAAGATCTAAATGGATAATATTATTTTTACTTTTTAATTTTTACTTTATTTAATTTGTCTTTCACATCATGCATCTAGTCGGTAATTTTCTAACATGATATAGGCTCAATCCCATGTACTTAACAAACGTCAAATTTAAATTGATGTTTAATAAAGAATAAAACAGTGTAATACCGAACACAAGTATCAGGAAGGGCAATATCAGTTTGCATTGACATGTACTAACTATTGGCCATCTTACCATATGGCTTGCTATGGCTAAGAAGACTGCCAGTGCTTTACTTGTGGCAGACTTGGCAATTATGAACAGTAGCATACACACAGTTATCAAAACCTCAGAATAGAATGCTCAAACATGGCATAGATGTTGCCTGGAATGAGAACAGTTTTCTTTTCTTTTCTTTCTTTTTTTTTTTTTTGTTTTTGTTTTTTCGAGTCAGGGTTTCTCTGTGGTTTTGGAGCCTGTCCTGGAACTAGCTCTTATAGACCAGGCTGGTCTCGAACTCACAGAGATCCGCCTGCCTCTGCCTCCCAAGTGCTGGGATTAAAGGCATGCGCCACCACCGCCCAGCGAGAACAGTGTTCTTAGAAAAAAAATAATAATACTATGAACTCAATTTTCCTAAAAAGAATAATCTATTTACCAGCATGCATAATGAATGGGTGCCCAGTGGTCATTATCTAGTTGGTTGACTGTCATCCCTTACTGAGAAGATGGCTTAGTAATTCTGAATTTCCTCACAGGCATTTAGATGCAAAGGAAAGTCATCAACCCATTGCAGTTCTCTAATTATAAAAAAGAAGTCAAGACAGTATAAACGTTGTGGAAAGTCACATTACGTCAAAACAGAAGTGATCCATCTATGAAGAGGACCTATCAGTGTGCGGCTGTCGGCTTGTGACCACACTGCTCACTTACTGCCTACATACATTTCAACATCAAGTTATGAGAGCCAGTTAGAACGAAGCCAAAACAGTACTTGTCTTCCATGACACTGTTCATGCTTCGCTGCCATTTTTCCTGTCTGGGAATTTGGGTTTTTGAGTAGTCTGGAGCTCCTAGACCAAGTGTGGATTTATTACCACTTTATCTACCAAGATAAGAAAAAAAAACAATTAAAATAAAAATGCCTTAAAAGTCTCATATACTTGATTTTCAAATATATAAATAAAGCGCTGGTTCTAAATGGTTCAGAACTAAGATGGGCATCTCCAAAGATAGTTATAAACCCTAGGTTAGGTCATGCAAATGTCTAAATCAATGTTTTCTTGCTTAAAGTTATAGAGTGTCAGTAGGTATAAAGTAGCCAGCTACGTCCAGCTTCCAAACTTAACATTATTTGTATCCTTTATGGAAAATAAGAGTACATTATTCTGAACCACTATTTTGGGTTATTATGCCACCACTGCCCGGTTTGCCTTTCAGTTTTGAATTGTAGTTCATTTCTTATATAATAAAGTTGAAAACTGTTGGACTCTAGCGTCCAAACACCGAGAAGGAGTCGCCCCCAGAGACCAAACACCACAGCCGATGCAAAAGCATGAGGATTTCATTAATTCTGTCATGACAGGGTTCCCCAGCATTCGGGAAGCCGTGGGACCCCGAATAGCAGGTACAGTCTACTTTTAAAGGGGCCACAGAAGCAAGGGGGGTTGTTCTTTGACTATTCTGATTGGCTTATTTGAGAAGGGCTATTACCAATAATTGACTGGAGAGCTGTTGCCAGATCAGATGAGGTAAGAGGTCATTTTGACCCCGTTTCCCAGGGGACCGAACCAAAACATACGTATATGGGTAATTGTTCAGGAACTGAGTACGTGCAAGTGTAGCTGTTAGGTCCTTGGTTCCCAGGGGAGGAGGGGAAGCATTATGGCACAGAGGCTGAGAGGATTCAGAATTGTCAAAAATGGCTTCAGGATTGTTTTAAAGTCTTACAAAACCAAGAACAACTGTTATAATCAATCCATTGTCAACATGACATACAATCATATCACCTTATTAGTTTCCAAATGAAAATCAATAACCGGGTTGTAATTAAGACTAAACATAACATAACTATGTCAAATACAAATGATTATATATTTAGAATAGTGGCAATGTCCCTTGGAGGGTATTATTCTAGTATCTCAAACTTATGATAACCACAAATATTCTCTTAATTGATATTGCAACATATGATAAGAAAATTTAAAGGACATAGAAATATCTTTACAAGGCCGGGCGGTGGTGGCACACGCCTTTAATGGAAGCACTCCTGAGGCAGAGACAGGAGAATCTTTGTGAGTTTGAGGTCAGCCTGGTTTACAAGAGCTAGTTCCAGGACAGGCTCTGAAGCTACAGAGAAACCCTGTCTCAAAAAACCAAAAAAAAAAAAAAAGAAAAAGAAAAGAAATAAGTTTACAAATGCATTATCAACAAAATACAGCAGAAACACTCATATCAGTTAAAGTTCTCATTGCTGCAATCATCACGTGACTTTAGATGGTATTTAGAACTGCCATACTCTGCTGCCAATTCTGTATTTCTCCCAACTTCTGCAAGCACTTCACAAGGTCTTGGGTCTTTTCCTAGAGAAATGACCCATGCCTTCATTCCTGATGGGCATGTGATGTTTGTCATACTTATTGGATTACACTGTTTTTGTTTCTCATTTGTCTTAATGGCAAGTCCTGGTATGACAAGGAGATGCCCTGAAAGATCTCCTGCATTCTGGACATATTATCCTGCTTATCGCTTGAGCCATCTTCCTCCCTCTCTGCACACTGACTTCCCAGGCCTGTGCACATCCCCTCTAATAAACTCCTAAGAGTATTTGTTGTGTGCTCTGTGTTTCCTTCTTGTTAAGAAAAAATCCTAGCCCATAGAAGTCCAATTAGGTAAAATGAAACCAAATCAAAATGCCCATCATTTTATTAAGTACAGAGCCCTCTGGTGACCGATCCCACGTTGGGACACAGGACACAGGATGGGGGGGTGAGAGGGAGGAGCCCATGCAAACTGGGAACTAAGTGTTTTTCCTCTAGGATCATACCTAAATACACTGTTGGAGAGGTCCTGACCCCTCCCTGGGGGGTTGTACCTGGACTGCTGGAATTTGTAATCCAGGCTAATGCAACTCATTCACTGGGTGCTGTGATGTCAGAGCCTGTAGGCTATGTTCCAGACTTAACATTTCTCACTTGTGCCAAGTAATTTCATTGACCCACTGTCAAATGTTTAGTTTTTCCCAGTGAATTGAATTAATGGTATGTGCTTGCATATTTGAGTATATTTATTTGTGCAACTGTTTTTATGGGCAGCAGTGGCAGATATTTGGAATGAATTTAAGAGGTAATATTGTTCCAATTCTCCGGTGCTCCTTTTTTGGATGTTATTCAGGTTTCTTGTTTTCCTGGGTTGTGTAATTTTTTTTGTTTGTAGACTGTGTAGTAGCTGTGGCCTTCCACCTAGTCAGCCTTCTCAGAGCAAAAGCAGCTTTCTCTGAGATTAATAGAGATCATTGTAACTGTTCCTCCAGAAGCACTGTATAGAGGGCTGTTGGGTGACTTTTCCTTGATGTTTTCTGGTTTTGTGTTCTCTATTTTTTTGTGTTTGTGAAAATTATGGTTTTGGTAAAGTTATCTTTTAGAATAAGCATCAAGATTAATAGTCAACTTTTCACAGTGACTTGAATTTCAAGCAAGACCTTTGGTACAGTATTAACATGCCAGAGGCATTTCTTTCCATCATTTTTCTAATTTACATTTGTTCCTACATGATTTTGACGTAAGAATGTCCCTAAAGGTCTCTGCTTTTACATTGGGATTATGGTTAAAAGTGGACTTGTTAACTGAGCATACTTAAGGAAAGGGAGATGATACATGAGAATGTTCAGACTCCCTATGTAAAATCTCCATGCTTCATTTGTTGAGGAACAATGCTGTTTTGAAAACAACTCCCACACTCTTTGTGCCTCCTGCAGGCAAGAATTTTTTTTTTATCATTTCTTCTATCTTGGCTGTTGAAATGTCTGGTTATTTTTGGTAGTTAAAACTGACTACCTCTGGGATTATCTGATACACAAAGAATTGATTATACCTGAGAGAGACTTTACTTAAAGGTTTTTGAAATGGGAAAATCCTCCATTAATCTGTATAATTTGAGATGATAGGACTCACCTTAAGCTGCTTGGTGTTTGTTCACAATTAACCAGTGAGCCATCTCTCCCACCCATGTCTGTGCACAGTCTTGAAACCATCACTCTTGAGCAGAGGTATTGGGATTTTCTGCATTTGAGACCAGTCTGGCCTACAGAATGAGTTCTACAACCACACAGAAAAATCCTGTCTTGAAATCCCCCCCCCAAAAAAAAAACAAAACTGAATCCAACAAAGACTATGGCCCAAATTAATCAGCATCTTACATTCTGGTAGCAGCAGTCACATATAAATTATTTTGAAGAAGAAAAGTATCTTTTTTGGCTCTGTGCTCTAGCTCTGGCTACCAAGCTCATTCCTTTACTAATATTAGAGCCTACTTCATTGTAATTTTGGTGTATACTTAAAACCAGCTGAGTCACGGAGAATTGTGGGCAGAACAACTACTAGATTCTTCACCTGATCTTAGACAAAAGGCTGAGAAGCAAGCTATTGGATTCTTCAATTGCCATTGGTAGGCAGCTATTCTTAAGTTACCTGGACAACAGCTTATGAGACATTCTAATAAGCCCACTTTTTACATACATGGTGAGATTCATTCTACCAGTCCTGTTCATGTAGAGAATCTTGAATACTGCAATTGTATATTTTATTCACCTGACTATGGAGGGAGATGTACTGGCTAATAATAGTGCTCATGAAGACATTCTTTCTAGCTCCATTATTCTCTACATATTCAAATTTCTATGAACACTACTCTTTTTATTATTATTCATTTGCCTGGAGTTTGCTTCGAATTTAAGGAACAAAACCCATAAAGCAATGGAGCCATTATCTAGCTTTCCTATGGGGGAAAGACCAATCATCTTGATTGATATCTGGTCCCTGCTTTTCTCTTTTCTGTTGTGTAAAATCCCTGTGAAAACAATATCAAAAATACCTTCAGTTCATCTGACCTCAGAATGAAGCCACAGAACAAATATTTCATTTTGTAACTTTAAAACTCTCTTTAATTGTTAGTATTCTAGGCATACTTACCTCTGTCAAAGAGGAAATTATGCCACCGCCTAGCACAATGTACCATACCAGCCAAATAGTGTGCTGGAAGAAAAAGGGAAAGTTCCTAGGAGTGCAAAAAGATGACATTGATTGCTTTAGTAGCCAGGGGAAAGTGCTATTGAAATGTATATATTCTCAGATCTGGAGAAGTTCTCTGTTGGGGTGAATGGATTGCACAGGAACAAGTATTCTGTCTCTTTAAACAAACTATATACCGATGGGAGGTGCTCTTGTCACTCAGGACTCACTAGCCAATCATGCATTCCAGGTGACCTGCCAGTCAGAAGCAGTGCAGGTCTCTTCCAGGCAGCCATCTTCAGTCTTGGCTTTGAAGAGGAGCTGTCGCCAGTGGATTCCTGTTCTCGGGTGCAGTTGCTGTTGCAGGGAGACGATGCACTGAGAACTTTGGCAAAATGGAGAAGCACAACATGGTGAGTGAGGAAATGCTGTCTCCTGATGGGGAGGAGCAGAGGGTGAGGTGCGGAAAACACTATGGTGTTACATCCATGGGTCTGGGTGGGAACGTGTCGCCATATTCCCTGTATGTGAAGTTCCTCATGGTCCCTGCTAACTGCTGAACCTAGAGGCAGGACTCTGAATAACTTTGCTCTGTGGCTTCATCTCCTTAGAGTATTGGGAACAGGAAGTTGTGTGTAAAAACTCTTTCCTAGTCAACTTCAACAGGGTTGTTCATGCATTCATGGACAAGTTGCCAAACTCAGAGTAACCTAGATTCTCCAATATCTTCTCGATATCGAGCACTTTGCATTTAAGCTTTTTTTTTTTTTTTTTTGGTTTTTCGAGACAGGGTTTCTCTGTAGCTTTTGGAGCCTGTCCTGGCACTATCTCTTGTAGCACTTTGCATTTAAGCTTTAAATATAATCTGAATCTATATTTAAATATGTAAAAGTTATCAAAGGCATCTCACGTGTTGTGTAGCTTTCGACTACTGTACCAAAATGTAGAAGAGTAGAATTGGTGATACAATAGGTTGAACAATGCTTAAAAAATGATTAAATCTCACAAAGTAGAATTTAGCAGAGGGAGAACAGCATCTAATACACCAGACTTTAAGTATATGCTAATTAGGGCTGGTAGAGATTAGAATGCCCAGGTATACATTGTTCACCAGGATTGTCCAGATATTTGACTCTAAACCATTTCAAAGAAGCCAGCACTGATTTAAAAATAAAAAGTTGCTGCCAGGCAGTCGTGGCACATGCCTTTAATTCCAGCACTCTGGAGGCAGAGGCGGGTGAATTTCTTTGAGTTCAAGGCCAGTCTTATCTACAGGAGTTCCAGGACAGGCTCCAAAGCTACTGAGAAACCCCCATCTCGAAAAATCCCCGAGTGCAGGGATTAAAGGCGTGCCCCACCACTGCCCAACTAAGATGCTATTTTTCTTCAGAATCTTACTAGGTAAGGGATATATCTTCTGCAACATCTCCCCACCCTATCTTTTTTATCTTTTACTTGTCCAGTCCAGTCTTTCTCCTCCCTCATGATCTTCACCTTAGAACCCTGTCAGTGAAGAATGACCTGCTGTACCAGGTCATTGGCATACTTAAGGGAATATTCTGAGAATACTTTTGCCTAAATATTTAGACTCACAAGTTGCCTGTTTCTATTTCAATTGTTCAAAGTATAATCTGGATCATTATCCTAAGGGATACTTATAGATAACAGCATATATTGAATGCAAAATCTATCTAACCTCTGTCCCTTGAGCATTGGACAGAGATCAATGCATAACATCATTAAAGAGACTTTTCTTTATTAATCTTCTAAATGTGTTTTGTGATTTCTCAGTAGAAAGTCATATTAATTCTAGAAGAGCTGCATTTCCATCCCAATAGAAATATTGTTTCTGAGACAACTTCTGTTATGTTGACTCAGGTGACCTTAGTCCCTGTCTGTAGCTTTCCTGGGCAACCTTGAGTGTCCTTTATATTACACCTTCAAAGTTCTTAAATGACTGTACCAATTCACAGTTTTAAAATTTTGTATTTGCCTGGCACTAGTGGTGCATGCAGAGTCTACAAGAACTAGTTCCTGGACATGCTCCAAAGCTAGAGATACCCTGTCTCAAACAAAACCAATACATTAAAATAAGATAAATTAATGCATTTGAGCCATGTAGTTGACTGCCAACACAGTCACAGGAAAAGGATTTGCATATGGAGCATTTCTTCTATCATCAGACCTCAATAAGAGGAATAGATTATTGTGTGCACTGCAGGGGGCACAGCATAGGCAATCAGCTGTTGGAGCCACCACTATGAAAAATGGCCTGATTGTGGTAGCAGGAGAGGTTTGTGAATGCCCAGCATGTGTAAATTAATGTCATGTGAATGAACACAGACCAGATTGTGTGGGTGTCCAGATTAGGAAGGTTATCTTGAGTCAAGGAACATGGAATTTGCAATTAGGCAACTATCCTCTGCAGATATGATCGATCTTTTTTTTTAAATCGAAATTTACTGAGCTCTACAATTTTTAATGCTTCACTTCCTGCCTCTCCAGTCCCCTCTTCAACCCTCTCCCAAGGTCCCCATGTATCCAATTTACTCAGGAGATCTTGTCTTTTTATACTTTATACTTTCCATGTAGATTAGATGTATGTAAGTCTCTCTTAGCATACTCTTTTTTTAAAGTCAATATAGAAAATTTTATTTAACTTTAAAACTGCATTTTTTTGGGGACAAGGGTTTCCCTGTAGCTTTGGAGCCTGTCCTGGAACTAGCTCTTGTAGACCAGGCTGACCTCAAACTCACAAAGATCCACCTGCTTCTGATTCTGAGTGCTGGGATTAAAAGCGTGTACCACCACTGCCCAGCTAAAATTGCATTATTATCATCACTTTAAAAATCACTTTTTGGTATCAGTTTCAAATACTTTCTTTAAGTGTATTGTGCTTTTTTGTTTATTTTAAATGTTTCTTTATTTCTTTAAGTTTTTGATTTTTTTGTTCTTAGGCTTGTATTTTAATTATACTACTTTCATTGAAGCACTTTAGTATAAAGAAAAACAGTAAGTGTCTTTTTTGTTTTCAAATGCAACTTGAAGCTATGTGTTGGGTTTTTATCTTGAGCTTTGGTTTTTTTTTTTATGGGTGTTATTAGTTATCAAATATTGAGCCCTGTCTTTGGTTAAGATCTTCATTTTGGGTCTATAAAAATCAGTCGGACTTACCTTTTAACATTCAATATTTTGTTAACTACATATTGTTGCCCAAGCCACTATCATTTTTTTTTTTTTCAACACCTAAAAACAGTCAACATTTCTTATTTTTTTAGGTTCTATTTTACTGGGGGGGTGAAGGCGTCTGGTTTTTTTGCGGCCAGGACCAGTATTGAAGTTAACAGTGGTGTTCAGGCCTGTTGACTTAAACCGTTAACTGTCGTTTCTGCTGTGACTTGGACTGATCATGAGGCAGACTAGTTATGTTGGTCCATGTGGTTCATGTTGGCAGTGTTCCTTGTCCTCTGAGCCTCCCTGTATATGAATTTATTGGGGCAGGGGAGTCTGGAAATTTAGGATATGATGGTGATTGTCCAGAGTCCACACATAGACACTGCTCTTGGTGTGCATTGGGAAGAGAGATTAGAAAGCTGAAGGTCTAGATTCCAGAAGTTCTCAATATTGCATTCCAATTTCAGATTTGTGTTATAAAGATTACCAGTAGTTTAGGAACTGGTTGGAAATGATGATATTGATCTTCTGGCAATGCATGATTAGAATGCTTTTAATGTCATGCTGCCACTAGCTGCAAAGTTGTGATCCCGTGAAGCTTAGTTCCAGGGAACAAAGGAGTTTCTGATCTGCAGACATTTCTCAGGTGTGCCTTGTGTTGGGTAGGTAGATGGAGCATAATTCACATCTTGGGCCATAACCCTTGTAGGAGAAAATAAATTTTAAATCATTTTTCTTTTTTTCATAAACAACTTTCCTCATGACACATTTAAAAAAACACATCCCTTGTAATTGAGTTTAAAAAATAAACGAAATGCAGCTCCCACCTCCTTATTCCCATTCCCTCCAAATAAAAGGGAAAAATGTAAACAAAAATAAAACAAAACAAGAACACCTGATAAACAACAACAACAAAAACAGTGCAAAGCTTACCAAAACAAAAGTAGTGTATTTCCCCAGGAGTAAGTGGAATTTACACTGAATCCCCTGGGAGTGAGTTCTTTCCGCTGCAAAAATCTGCAAAGAAAGACACTCAAGACAGAAAAATAAACAAAAAGGCACCAAAAAATCCACCAGATAAACTGGAGAGGCAGGAGCCCAGAGGAAAGAAGGTAGCGTGTGCCTAGACCTGGTAAATCAGGAGCAGGCAGGGACTGCAAAAGGCAGAGAGAAGATGAGGGAAGGAAACAAGCTGAACAGATTGGTGCCCTCCAGAGCTCTAGGTAAAAAAAAGGCCTCCTACCATCCGTGCCCACCTACTTTTGAGCATGACCAAAGAGAGTGAAGTGGAGCAGGAAAACAGAGAACAGGTTGCACATTTGAGAAGTGTTCTTATCGAATCTCCAGAGGGAATATGTCACCCCTGCCTTACTCCCTGCGCCTGCCCTACTGCCCAGAGCGGGTCCCTCCTCAGTTAGTTATAGGATTCTCCCCTTCCACAGTATATCTTTTTTATTTATATTTATTCATTTATTTATTTATTATGTATACAATATTCTATCTGTGTGTATGTCTGCAGGCCAGAAGAGGGCACCAGACCTCTTTACAGATGGTTGTGAGCCACCATGTGGTTGCCAGGGATTGAACTCAGGACTTTTGGAAGAGCACACCCCAGAAGAGGGCACCAGATCTCATTACAGGTGGTTGTGAGCCACCATGTGGTTGCTGGGAATTGAACTCAGGACCTCTGGAAGAACAGTCAGTGTTCTTAACCGCTGAGCCATCTCTCCAGCCCAAAAATCTGTTCTCTTGAAATTCCATTCAAAAGGATTTCATTTCCTTACTGTGATGCAGACTTGGATTCCATCACCAATTGAAGGAAACAACATGCTAAGTGATTCTAACAGACATCATTTTCCTTATCATAAGAGAATGAGATGCTTTCAGTAATCAAATCTATTTTCTGTAAAGTAAAAACATCAGAAGACTTCAAGTGAATATTGTAAATTTTGGTGAAACAGCCTTTCTCACCGAACCCATTTTCTTTTATTGGTAAAGGAAAGAACAGGAGTGTACAGGATGTGTGATGGCCAGTCTTTAAGAATCAATAATATATATATATTTCACACACATATATATATGTGTGTGTATTGTGTTTTTGTATATGTACATTTGTGTTTGTATTTGTGCCTTGTTTTGTCAATGGTGTCATCTATACTGTTGATTTTGTGAACCATATTTTAATTATATCCTTCATTGTTTTTGAAAATGATGGACCTTCTCCAGTTTGTACTCAGAATATTTTTTATACTCTTTGGTGAGAAACAGTTTTACTTTTCTCTTCTTAATCTCAGATGCTTGCTTCTAATTATTTTATTTTTTATTTATATTTTAACAATAAAGCTTGCCTGAAGATTATAAAGTAAAACAGATGCCATGGCCAGTCTTACACCACAGGCAATACTGACACACACTTTCAATCCCAGTAGACAAACTAGTTTGTTGTAGAGTCAATGCTGGTGTCTCATATCTTTAATCCTATCACTAAGGAGTTGCAGATAGGAAGTGGCATGCATGGGCAGAGAGAGGAATATAAGGTGGTAAGAGAGAGGAGCTGAGGAGTGAGTGTTTTGTAGAAACAGCATTCACTGTGAGGACTTATAGAGACGGGATACCCCATTTGTTGTGTCTTACAAAATTAATCTAGGACTTCCCTTGGAGGGAATGCTCAGGCAAAGGAAAAGTTAGATTAAGAGAAATGAAGATAGAATCATAGGTTAGACTGAGAAGATGAAAGGTCAATAGAAAGCAGCCTGAGTTTATTTCTCAGCCAGCACAAATACTAAACATAGTCCAAAGGCAGGTCAAAAAGCAGTACACTCAGCTCCCCACCTTCCTGCCCTGTGCTAGTAGGCAGCTCAAACCTGTACATTATCTGATTCAGCTAAGCAGCTTCTAATCACTAACAAGGAGTGCCCATGGCTGGCCTACACTAGCCCAAATATTAATAGAAAAATGGACTCTTTTAGCTGAGCAAAAAGCTTTTTCTGTTGGCTAACACAGATGTTATTCACAGCCCTCAAGGTTTTAGAAGAAGAAAAGCAGGCATGCTCGGACTCAAATAGAATCTTTAAGTCTGAAATGACTCCAGATGGAAAGTGAGTCACATGTGGGCTCCAACATTGGACTGGGAATTTTATAGAGCTAAGAACTATTGGGTGGATGCTGTGCTTCTCTGATCTTTCAGCTTTCAGCCCTACTATCTGACTACAGGGTTTATGAATAAGATCAGTTTGCACTATATCTAAAATCTAATTTAAATAAAAGGCTTCTTCTTAATTCCTGTTCATGATTTTGGGTCTAAATCTCTATCAAGTAACTTAAAATTAAGTTTTTGAATTATGTATATAAATAAAAATCTATGCTCCTTTATCAGCTTTGAGCTTTCCTACATACGGCACTTAAAAGGTTTTCTGCAGTAAACCATGATCATTCTTATCAGTGACCATTAAAATCTTAAAGGTGGGCTTGGGACTCCACAACATTGATTCCTCCTACAGTGTGGTAATGCCACTAAACTGGCTACCCTCCTCCAAAGGTTTTGGGCTATAAATTATTCAGGACAATTCCAAGATTACTATCTCAGATGTTCCTCATGCACTACACTAGCCAGAACTTGAGATAATTCCTCCACTTTCCCATCACACAAAGACTGGACAAGAGATAATATAGGCAATTCTCCCATGAATTGAAATTATCCTAGGTTTATTTCAGGGACCCTTATAGATGCCATTGCTCACAGACAACAAAAAATAATTTCAAAAGCATGGTTCCCATATTCCCAAGAGTTGGGGTAAGCAGTTTGGTCATTCATTAGGTCATGATTTATGTCATCATTGAGGTGGAGGTGGTAACAAGTTACTATGGGTAATGGTAAAAAATATAAACAAAGGAGATAATATTCAGTTATCTTGTTCTGAAAAGAAAATTGGAAGATATAGAAATTATAGGATAAATGATAGATTACTAATTTGACTTTAAATAAAAAACTATTTGTATTAAATATTTTACATTAGTATGGATTTCTGTATATTAATACATATTTGAGATGATTTTTGTTATATTGTAGATGTTTCTAATCTTATTTAACATATTTTTGTATATTCATGGAAATTCAAGTTTATTTTTGATAAAACATACTGTACATACATTTTTACTTTTTTTTTGGTTTTTCGAGACAGGGTTTCTCTGTGGTTTTGGAAGCTGTCCTGAAACTAGCTCTGTAGAACAGGCTGGTCTCGAACTCACAGAGATCCGCCTGCCTCTGCCTCCCAAGTGCTGGGATTAAGGGCATGCGCCACCACCACCCAGCTTACATTTTTACTGTCATGTGATATTTTCTCCCCAACAAGTCACTTTACGATGTAAAATTGAAGGCGTAAGTCACGAACAATGCCACACCAGTTTGGAGTTATAATTAATAGGATGTTATTTATTTAAAAAGGGAAAACTTACAGACCACCGTCCCGGACAACAGCCATCTGCGCAACAAGGAAGGGAGTCTAGTCTCCAGCGGAGCAGGAAGTGAAGAGAGCGAGAAAGGAAATAGCCGCTTCTTTTAAAGGGAGAGAAACCACGCCCCAATGGGCTGGTATCTCAGCAGCTATTGGTTGGAGGGGCGGAAGGACCTCCCGCAACACCTCCCCCTTTTGTTTAAGTAAGAAAGTTCTAAACCTACTACAAAATTATATACAATAAGTACAAATATTCTATTCTAACTAGCTTAGGTCTTGTATAATAAATAACTTGGCCAAGTCATGAGAGAAAAATAACTACATTTATATAGTCTTCAACCCCATCGAAGATCTGAGAAGGGAAATAATGTTACCTGAGTAATTAGGAAGTTCAGTAAAACAACTTCCAAAACATGCAACAAATCACAGAGACAACTAGCTACCTGGGCAATCACCCAAAGTCATGTTTGCAGCATCGAAGCAACCAACTTTGGCTAAGGCCTAACATAACTGACATACCATTTTTAAGGCAAGCAACTTTTCAAAACTATCTTACCCTGTCTTGGCAGGATATGACAGTCCTGTTTTATCCATTGATGCATGCTCTGTATCTCTGTCAGTGGTTGAGGTATGGGCATTTCTTTGCCCCAAGGCCAGTTCTGCCAAAAGAAAAGGCTCCAGGTGGAGTGTCGTTGGTGCTCAACATTCTCTCGGGAATAGAGCGGTGTTGCCAGGAGCAATTGTGTCTCACTACCACAAAACTCTGAGTTAGATTAAAGGCCATTTTCTACAGCTCTTTGAAGAGGTCGAAGACCGTCTGTCTATATTGAGTGTAATCTCTATATATCTAAAGAACCTGATTAGTCTAATTATAAATGACAAACTTAGATGACTATAATCTATATAATTCTCAATATCTATCTAACTTTAAAGACTAAGACAATAAACGACTGTGAAACAAATAAGGACAATGACCTCCAAATATAAACAATGTACAAATATACATTGCAATATGGTAAATATATATCAATATACAAACAATATATGAGTATCTTAATCAGAGGTAGAAATGTACACTGCAATATGGTAAATATATACAATATATATATATCAATACAATATATGTCAATACATAAAAAATGTTTTAAACAGAGGTAGAAACATGCATGCATACAATAGTCAATATAATTTAACTTTGTATCAATATACAAAAATCGATATCAATATATTTGTCTAAAAACAGTAACTCACAATTATAAATCTATTATCCCATCAATCCTTCTCTTTTTTTTTTTCAAAATGATCCCTGAGCTTATAAAATTCCTCCCTCAACCTCCCAACCCCTAAATGATGTCCCTAAACCCAGGGGCAAACTTTACTGAGAGAGGGGGCGTCGTCCTCTAGAATTACTTCCAGCTGTCATGGGGGCGATGTTCTTTCTGGGGGATCCTGTGAAAGTAAAATGATGGTTAAATTTCAAGATCAATGTCTTTTAAAATTGCAAATAGTCTCTGAGTATTTTGTGGAGGTCTGGCCAGAATGTTGTACAAGATGTGCACCATTTCAGCTAACCAAGTTGGGATCGTCTTGTGCAGTTGGTACCCAAAACAGGTCTTGTAGTAGCGCTATCAGTATCATGACGTCATATCAACCAGGTAGAGTTGCTGTTGTGGGGCCCCATCTTCTTCCTGGAAACTTCAAATGTCACTTCAGGAAAGACTCATTGTTCATTGTGAAAAACTTAAGCATTAATCATATAGACATATATATATTCAATGAAAGGCATGATAGATATATTCAATGAAAAGTATGATAGACATGAAGAAAAGCAAAGATGTTTTCTAAACTCATATTTCTTTCTGTCCCATATCATGGCTCTTGACATGAGTCAGAAACTCCAGAAACTCTGGGTTTTTCTCTTACCAACAGGCTTGGAATTGGAGAGGGACTGAGCCAGAGTCCAACTTCAAAACCAGCTCTATAAATTTAGAAATATGGTTTAATATATTATACTTACACAACCCATTCAGTTTTCTTGATATTTCCTATTGGGCAGGTATTTTTCCATCTCTCAGTATCCAAACATCCAGGGTCCTTTGAATTTTTCAAAGATGAGTGTTTTCCTATGGAGATAAGAACAGAACCCTGCCCCCATTCTATATGTTTTTCTTACCACCTGTATGAATATCATTGTGGATGGGTTGTCATTTCTCCTTTCCAAGAGGTTTCTCCTCTTCAAATCGAAACTTTATTAATTTTGATGGTATCCACAATTTTTCTTCTCCTGTGGAAACGAGAGCAAAACCCCTTCCCCAACGTAGCACATTTCCTGGCTTCCATTGAGAGGTCAGCACATCTTTGAAATAAATCGGTTGATTTAGTTCAGCAGACTTTTCCATTATCCAATGTCTTTCTGCTGCTGTCGTTCCTTTCTCATTAGCGTTAAGAAAATTCAAGGTTAATAGAGCATTATGTAATCTATTTCTGGGGGTATTTTCAGTCCCTTTCTGTTTGTTCAGCATATCCTTTAGAGTACGATTTGATCTTTCTATAACTGCCTGACCTGTAGGATTATTTGGTATACCTGTAATGTGTTTTATATTATAATAGTCAAAAAAGCGTTTCATTTTCTTAGATACATATGCCGGACCATTATCTGTCTTTATTTGTGCAGGTATACCCATGATGGCCATAACTTCCAATAAATGTGTGATTACTGAATCAGCCTTTTCTGAACTCAGGGCAGTAGCCCATTGAAAACCTGAATACGTGTCTATGGTGTGGTGTACATATTTTAATTTACCAAATTCCATAAAGTGGAACACATCCATCTGCCAGATTTCATTTCTCTTAGTACCCTTTGGGTTACTCCCTGCAGGCAACGGTGTTTGATTATAGAAAGAACAAGTAGGACATCTCTTTATAATGTCTTTAGCTTGTTGCCAAGTAATGGAAAATTCTTTCTTTAGGCCTTTACTATTGACATGATGCTTTTTATGAAACTGTGAGGCCTGCAACACACTTCCAATCAATAATTGATCAATCTCAGCGTTGCCTTGGGCTAGAGGACCAGGCAGACCTGTATGGGACCGGATGTGTGTTATGTACATCGGAAAAAGCCTGTTCCTGATTATGTCTTGTACCTGGATAAACAATGAAGTCAACTCTGTGTCATCTGGTATAAATTCAGCGGTTTCAATATGCAAGATAACTCTTTCTGCATATTGAGAATCTGTAACTATATTAAGAGGTTCTTTAAAATCCCTTAGCACCATAAGAATGGCATATAATTCTGCCTTCTGGACAGAATTATAAGGGCTTTGTTCCACCTTACTCAATTCATCTGACTTGTAACCTGCTTTCCCTGATTTATTCGCATCAGTATAGAACGTCACGGGCTCCAGTTATTGGAGCATCACATACAATTTTAGGAAGAATCCAAGAAGTTCTCTTTATGAGGTTAAGTCTACCACTTTTGGGATAGTTGCTATTAATTTCTCCCAAAAAATTAGCACAAGCTCTTTGCCACGGTTCATTGTCTTCCCATAACTTTTTTATTTCTTCAGTAGTAAAAGGCACTATAATTTCTGCTGGGTCTATACCTGCTAGTTGACGAAGTCTCAGCTTACCTTTTATAATTAATTCAGAGACTTTTTCCACATAAGTTTTTAATTTTTTACTTGGTTTATTAGGTATAAATATCCACTCTAAAATAATATCTTCCCTCTGCATTAGAATCCCAGTAGGAGAAATTCTGGAAGGCAATATGACTAGGATGCAGCTAAGATTTGGGTTCACCCTATCCACATGTGCCTCCTGTAATTTTTCCTCAATCATTGTCAGTTCCTTTTCTGCTTCAGCTGTCAGCTTTCTTGGACTATTCAAATCTTTATCACCATCTAAGGTTTTGTTTAAATGAACTATTAGATCAGGTGTTATCCCAACAGCTGGTCGTAGACTGGAAATATCTCCTAACAATCTTTGGAAGTCATTAAGAGTCTTTAACTGGTCTCTCCTAATTTGTGCCTTTTGCGTTTTAATTTTCTCTAACCCTATTCTGTAACCTAGGTAGTTAATAGAATTTCCTCTTTGAATCTTTTCAGGGGCAATTTGTAATCCCCACCTAGGCAAGACTTTCTTTACTTCTTCAAACATCCTTTCTAAAGTATCTTTATTTGAATCAGATAACAAGATGTCGTCCATGTAATGATAAATTATGGACTTGGGGAATTGTTTACGAATTATTTCCAATGGCTTACTTACAAAATATTGGCACAATGTAGGACTATTGAGCATACCCTGTGGGAGGACAGTCCATTGATATCTCCTATTAGGCTGAGAATTATTATAAGTAGGCACTGTGAAGGCAAATTTTTCTCTATCCTTTTCTTGTAACGGTATAGTGAAAAAACAATCTTTCAAATCAAGAACTATAAGAGGCCATCCTTTTGGTAGTAGAGAAGGCAAAGGAATTCCAGATTGTAGTGGGCCCATAGGTTGAATTACTTTGTTGACAGCTCTTAGATCTGTCACCATTCTCCATTTACCAGATTTCTTTTTTACAACAAATACAGGAGAATTCCAAGGGCTGGTTGATTCTTCAATATGGTGAGCATCTAGTTGCTCTTGCACCAGCTGTTCCAATGCCTGCAATTTATCTTCAGCTAAAGGCCACTGTTTGATCCATACTGGCTTCTCAGTTAGCCATTTTAAAGGTAGGGCTGTTGGTACCTCTAAAGGTTTGGTATTTGTTGTATGTTCTTGTACAGCCTGAATGGCTGGTGACCTTTTTCCATAATACCGCATCATATCTTTCCTAGAATTATGAGTTCCTGGAACTACAGGAATGTTAATCTGGGTATTCCATTGCTGTAGCAGGTCACGGCCCCATAAATTTATGGCAATATTGGCTATATATGGCCTTAGTCTTCCTATTTGCCCTTCGGGCCCTATGCATTCAACCCATCTTGTGCTTTGTTTTACACGAGATAGGGTTCCAATTCCCAGAAACTGAACATCTACCTCTTGAAGAGGCCAATTCAGATGCCAGGATTCTGGAGTAATGATACTTACATCCGCACCTGTGTCTAATAAGCCTTCAATAAAAGTGCCATTTATACAGACTCTTAGCTTTGGTCTTCGATCATTAATAGAAGTCTGCCAAAATATACGTTTACTGTGTCCTACTGAGTTTTTTGACTCATCCTCCACGCGTAATTCATCATTTAGACCAGTATTACTTTTTACAGCAGAAATTGGAGCTTTTAATTTTCTTGGTGAGGCACGTTCTCCACTGTGACTGGGAATGACTGGGCCACTGTTGGCTTGGGGGCCTGCGAGAGGCCCCTCAAGGAGTTTCCCGGCGGTATCGGGTTGCCTTGTTTGTCTGATGTTGACCTGCATTCGTTGGACCAATGTCGGCCTTTACCGCATCGCCTACATATACCTGAAGGCCTAGGTCTCCTATTTTTGTCATTCCCAGAGGAGATATTATTCCTAGAAATTCTGTGCCTGCAATCCCTTTTCAGATGTCCTAATTTACCACAATTAAAACACCTGGCAGTTTGATGTCTCCTCATTGCTGTGGAAACTGCTTCTCCTACCCAAGATTCATCATTATAGCTAAACGCCTCAACATTCATCGTATGCTGAATCCATTCATCCATAGGTGCTGATCTAGACTTTAAAGGCCCAATTATCTTTTTGCATTCTATGTTTGCATTCTCGAAAGCTAGAGATTCAAGAAGTATTCGTCTAGATTCTGGGTCTGTTACCCCTATGTCCAGAGCCTTAATTAATCTTTGCAAAAAGTCAATAAAGGGTTCTCTCTGTCCCTGCCTAATTCTCGTATATGATTCAACCCTTTTTCCTGGATCTTGTATCCTATTCCAAGCATTTAAAGCTGCTTGGTGACATAGACACAGTACTTCATCGTCATAAAGAGCTTGGACCTGTGGATCAGCATATTCTCCTGCACCAAGAATTTGATCTTGGGAAACCTCAATACCTTTTGCTCTTCCTTGTTGTTCCATATGTTTGGATTCTTCTCTGAAATAAATTCCAAACATCAAGGAAGGTCCCTTATCTAAAACTGCAGACACTAACTGATGGAAATCATAGGGGGTAGCTCTAGCATTAGAAGCCCAAGTCCTTATCATTTCCTTTACATATGCATTTTGCAAGCCAAAATTAATTATACCCTGCTTAATTTCTTTTAGATCATTCATTGCTATTGGTGTCCATCTAGCTTCTCTGACTCCCTTTGAGCCTTTAGAAGTTGACGCTTTGTCAGAATTAAGTATAGGGTATGCTGCTAAAACCTTAGGTAAGCCAGTTCTAATAGCTGGTGTTGGCATTGGATCCTGTCCTTGTGCCTTATTATTCTGTTCACCAGCTCCAAAAATTTCTTCAATCATTTCAAGTCTTTTTATTATTGCCTCTTTTGAATCCTGAATCTCCTGACTTATGGTTCTTAGGAGTACCATATTCTTCCTAAATGATAGAATATTCAAAAGAATACTAAAACCTAGTAGCCAGTAAATTAAGTTATCCTCATAGTCATATAAACCTTGCATGATAAGACCCATTGTATTGGTAGCCCAAACAGTTAAATTCATGTTGGAAACGAAAACTGCCATCTTACCTATTATCCAGCTGGCCTGGAACTCACCGAAATCCGCCTGTCTCTGCTTCCCAAGTGCTGGGATTAAAGGCGCGCACCACCACCGCCTGGCCGGCCTTGAACTCACAGAGATCCGGCCTTGAACTCACAGAGATCCGTCTGCCTCTGCCTCCCGAGTGCTGGGATTAAAGGCGTGTGCCAATACTGCCCAGCCGGCCTCAGAGATCGTCCTGCCTCTCTGGATATTATGGGCCTGAAGGCCGAGTGTATCTCGGACTCGGCACTGGGGCCTAAGTCATGAACTAAACCTAAAATGGTGTACACGGAACCATAAACCCAGAATCCAGGGGTAGAGAAGAGTAACCCGGAAGCCTTGTATGCCTCCACGTGACAGAGTAACCCTGAGGGGTTGCAGCTTCCGCAACCGGCAACCGCGTGCTCTGGTTTGCACCACTTAAGAGCTATACTTGCAAGGGAGATATAAAAACAACTCAGAAAAGAGTAAACCACGCAGGCAGAGATTACGTGGGCCTGTGGAGTTTAAATCCACGTGGGGAGGCAGAATAGGGTGCGTGGGGACTTGAAGTCAATCTGAGGTGTCTAAAAAAGCAAAGAATTGCAGCAAGAAAAGCCAGTGAGTGATAATTTATATTAAACTGCTGGCTCCATGCACAAGGCACAGGTCACACAGCCGCCACAAGGCACAGGCCGCGGCTGAGAAGGGAGGGCTTGCGCCCAGCCGAACTCGCGGCCAGCAGCCGAGCAGGGGAAGGAGAGGTCCTAAAAGCCAAACGTTCGGGCGCCAAAATGAAGGCGTAAGTCACGAACAATGCCACACCAGTTTGGAGTTATAATTAATAGGATGTTATTTATTTAAAAAGGGAAAACTTACAGACCACCGTCCCGGACAACAGCCATCTGCGCAACAAGGAAGAGAGTCTAGTCTCCAGCGGAGCAGGAAGTGAAGAGAGCGAGAAAGGAAATAGCCGCTTCTTTTAAAGGGAGAGAAACCACGCCCCAATGGGCTGGTATCTCAGCAGCTATTGGTTGGAGGGGCGGAAGGACCTCCCGCAACATAAAATAAATCTCTAGTCCTGAAAATTACTATTACAAGCTATTTAAATGAATAAAATTACCAGTTAATAGTAACATATTATAATCATACTTATAGTCATTTTATGTTGGCTATCAAGGTGAAACAAAAAGACATTTCATTTTCATTTTTTTCATGACAGGGTTCCTTTTTATTACTCTGGTTGTACTGGAAATCACTTTGTAGACCATTCTGACCTTGAGCACACTGAGATCAAACTGCTTTTGCCATATAAGTACTGGGATTAAATACATGCACCATCACTCCCTGGCCAAAAATACATTTTAATAAGTCTTCATATATTTCCTATTCAAAATATGGCATTCTAGTCAAAATATGGCATTTAAGATGTTATGATTATATAAGGTTTTTATGGCAAGATATGTCTGTTCCTGACAACACCAATCTACTTCAGAGAAATGATGGCTGTCATAGAAATGTCTAAATGTAGATAACTTTCTTGCTGGCAAGACTTAGGCATGGGCAAGAATCTGCCCTTTGACTTAACTAGTGAGAGTATACTGTTAGTATCCAACTGACAGTATCCAAGTTAGATAGGCAGGACACAAAAGAAAGTGACAGCTGAGAATTGCCATGGCAAAGCAGGACAATCCTTCAAAATTCCTGCTTCACAGAAACTTGGTCAGATCTTCTAGGTGTATAGGCTAAAGTTAAAAGTCCAACAGTGCTGTGGAATCTTGGGTGACTGTCCAGACAGTCAGTAGTTTCTGTCATTTCTTGTTTTTTTTTAATTGTTTTTATTTAGGTATATATTTTTCTCTGCTCTCCTCCCTTCCTCTCCTGTCTTTTTCTATTTTCTATGTAGATTATATCCATGTGTATTTGGCTTAGATTCCTCTTTGTTATCTAGGTTCTCCGAGGTTGAGAATTGTAGGCTTGTTTTCTTTGCTTCAGGTCTAAAATCCACTTATGAGTGACGACATTGTATATTTGTCTTTCTGGGTATGGGTTACCTCAGTGTGATGTGTTCTTGATCCATAAATTTGCCTGCAAATTTCAAGATGTCATTGTTTTTTTCTGCTGTGTGGTACTCCATTGTGTAAATGCAACTCATTTTCCTCATCCATTCTTTGGTCAGGGAGTGTTTAGGTTGTTATCATTCTAATTTGTGCTGATATCGATATAGCTGGACACATGCCCTTGGGGTATTATTGAGAATTTAGGTATATACCCAATGTGGTATTGCTTGGTCTTGAGGTAGGTTATGTCCTAAATTTCTGAGAAATCACCATTCTCATTTCTAAAGTGATTGTACCAATTTGCATGCCCACCAGCAATGGAGAAGTTTTCCCTTTACCCCACATCCTCTCCAGCATAAACTGTCCTCAGTGTTTTTGATCTTGGCTATTCTTACAGGTATAAGGTGGAATCTCTGAGTTGTTTTTACATTTCTTTTTCTTTCTTTTTTTTTTTTTTTTGATTTTTCGAGACAGGGTTTCTCTGTAGCTTTGGAGCCTGTCCTGGAACTCCCTTTGTAGGCCAGGCTGGCCTCGAACTCACAGAGATCCGCCTGCCTCTGCCTCCCGAGTACTGGGTTACAGGCGTGCGCCACCACCACCCGGTTGTTTTTACATATCTTAATGGCTAAGGATGTTGAGCATTTCCTTAAGTGTCTTTCAGTCATTTTATAGTCATCTGTTGAGAGTTCTCTGTTTAATTTTGTACAATTATTTTACTATTGGCTTATTTGTTCTTCTGATGACTAGTTACTTGAGCTCTTTATATATTTTGGATATGAGCCCTCTGTTTGATGTGTGGTTGAAGAAGACCTTTTTCCATCCTGTAGGCTGCCGTTTTATTGAACATTTCCTATGCTTTTCAGAAAGTTCTCAGTTTTAGGTGGTCCCATCTATTAAATATTGCTATTAGTGTTCATGTTGCTGGGGTTATATTTAAAAAGTGGTCTCCTGTACCTATGTGTTCAAGTGTACTTCCCACTTTCACTTCTATGAATTTCAATATGGTTGGTTTTATGTTTTTTTTAATATTTATTTATTTATTGTGTATACAGTGCTAGTTTCCATGTCTGCCTACAGGCCAGAAGAGGGCACCAGATCTCATTATAGATGGCTGTGAGCCACCATGTGGTTGCTGGGAATTGAACTCAGGACCTCTGGAATATTAGTCAGTGCTCTTAACCTCTGAGCCATCTCTCCAGCCCCTGGTTTTATGTTTTGATCTATTTGGACTTGAGATTTCTGCATGGAGATAAACACTACACTTTCTGTTTACTAAGGTAGTATTTTATCCTTCTTAGGTCTCTAATGGAGTTAAATACTAGATAATTGTAGTTCTCTCTGTTACCAAATTGAAACAACTCAGAAACTAGCATGAAATATGTAAGGTTAAGAGATATAAAAAGGTTATTTTAGGTTGGGATAAAAATGATTTAGGTGCAAAACTTTGGACTTACCTAGGTAGGATAGATAATAAAGTAATTTCTCTAAATTTACCAAATAGAAATGGATTGGTCATTGTTTCCTATATATATTTGCATATAATTGTTGTATATTTTGTATATAGCTTTACTGTGTTAGTTAAATCTTTCACTTTTTATTTAGTAAGAAAAGGGAAATTATGACATTTTGATCATGTTCTCATAATAAAGCTTGCATGGAGTGAGGAAAGAGCTAACAACAACCTGATTGAAAATTACCCAAGAGGTTTCGAGGTCTTTGACCAGGTAGGAATCAGGATTATTAAGGCAGGCTTGAGAGAAGATATGAGCTCTTTTCTTGCATGGAGAAATTGAAGAGGTAGTAGTCACCAGTGGCTGATCAATTGATTTTCTCATCTTTCAAGTTCTTACCCTGCTATCTGACTCATGAGTTTTTATTTTATTTTAATTTATTTTATTTCAGTTTAGTTTGGTTTAGTTTTTCTGAGACAGGCTTTCTCTGTGGCCTTGGAGCCTGTCCTGGAACTCATTTTGTAGCCCAGGCTGGCCTTGAACTCATAGAGATCTGCTTACCCCTGTCTCCGAAGTGCTGGGATTAAAGGTATGTGCCACAACTGCCTGGTCTGAGTTTTTATTTTAAATATCAATTAGATTAATGCTTCAGTTGGGATAGAGCTAATTAAGTAAGCCCTTGGAAAATAAAGCCTCACTAGTCAGGAAGGCAGGATCCTTGAGTCAAGAATTGATGCAAATATGATTGGGGGGTGCTTCTTACTTTCTCACTTCATAAGACTTACTCATGCTCTCTTCTTATAGAACCCAGGACCAGCCCAGGGATGGCACAACTCTCAATGGGCTGTGCCCTCTGCCATTGATCAGTCATTGAGAGAATGCCTCATTTCTGAATCCCATGGAAGCATTTTTTCTTGAGGCTCCCTAATTTCTGATGTCTCTAGGTCATTGTCAAGTAGACATGGAAAACCAGCCCACATACATGGTACAACAAGTTAAAGAATATATCTATATCCAGGCATTATATGCAGAATCCATATAAAGCCTGGATATAGAAACCCAGAAGGAGCTGGGGGGGGGGGTTTGTGCTCTCTACCCGGACAATGCGCCCCTAAATAGCACACACTCACCTGTCCAGATGGAGTTCCTCAGCACCTAAACAGGGACGGCTGGTAGCCCAAAGAGCCGGAGAAAAAAGGAGGAACGTGGCAGGCAGGGTCCAGTAGAGCACAGGAGACCCTGGAGCATAAGCTGAAGGTGCCTGTGCTCCCTTTTGGGGTCCTTGAGGCCCGCCCGGTAGGCAGGCACTCACTGCCTGGGTGGGTAGCCTTAGTGTAGGAGCAGAAAAAACTCTTCCTCTCTTCTTATAGAACCCAGGACCAGCCTAGGGATGGCAAAACTCTCAATGGGCTGTGCCCTCTGCCATTCATCAGTCATTGAGAGAATGCCTCATTTCTAAATCCCATGAAAGCATTTTTTTTCCTGAGGCTCCCTAATTTCTGATGTCTCTAGGTCATTGTCAAGTAGACATGGAAAACCAGCCCACATACATGGTACAACAAGTTAAAGTAAGACTATGCAGAATCCATATAAAGCCTGGATATAGAAACCCAGGATGAGGAAAAGTGGTCTCCAAAGCTGTCAAATGAGTTAAAGTACACCCTACATATACAAGCACCAAGTCTTAGCAGTCCCACAAAACACCAAAGTATGAACTGATAACATATATGCAAAGCATTTAGCACAGGCCCCTATAGGATCACGAGTCTCTGTGAGCACCAATAACTCCTGCTTAGTTGATTCTGTGGGCTGTGTTAACCTAGTGTCCTCAACCAAGGTGGGAGGTGGTTGCTGTGGTACTTCCTCCCCATTGGCAGCAGGGTCTCCTTAGCTCCTCTTATTGTTTGACTACCTGTGTCTGCTCCTACTGCTTTGATTTCCTGGATTAGGCAAGTTTGGTAAAAATTGGATGAGGCACCATTCTATGAGAATAACAGAATATCATGAGAAATCATTTCGTGGACTTTTTTTCCTATCTTGTTTGGTTTTATCATAGACCTGTAGTATTGTGACCTTCAGGTCTTGGACATCCAATTAGGATGGGCATTGTCTCCCTCTAATGGAATGGGCCTGAAGTTTCACGAGTTATTTGTTGTTTACTCCTACAAGTTCTGGGGAACAAATAACTCAACATATCTTGCAAGCAGGACTAGATGTAGATGTAACTGTTGCTGGGTGGGGTCCCAGTCCCAACATTGAATACTTTGCCTGGTTAGAGAAGACTCCACAGGCTTCTTATCCCTCTTTCCTAAAAGTCCTTGCTAGGGGCATTTTCATACAGTCTAATGAGTATTTATTGTACCAACTCCTAAATGTTCCCCAATTCCTGTAGTCTATCCTTATTCTCCCTACATCCAACCACCCTGATCCTGATTTCTCCTGTTTCTATACCCAACTGCCGCCATTCAATTCAGAAGACCTATTCTAGTGCCCCTTTCAGGGAGATCGATGTATCTCTCCCTTGATCCTTTGTTGTTAACTAACTCTGTGTCTGTGGATTTTAGTATGAATATCCTTTACTTTACAACCAATATTGATGTATAAGGGAGTTCACACTATTGTCATTTGTATTGCTGGGTCTTGAGATAGGTTGAATCCTAATTTTCAGAGAAACTGACATACTGTGTTCCAGAGTGGTTGTACAATTTGCATTTCCACCAGCAATGGAAGAATCTTCCCCTTACTCCCACATCCTCTCCTGCATAAGCAGTCATTGGTGTTTTTGATCTTAGCCATTCTGACAGGTATAAAGTGGTATTGCAGAGTCATTTTGATTTGCATTTCCCTGATGGCTAAGGATGTTGAACATTTCCTTAAGTGTCTTTTGACCATTTGAGATTATTCTATAGAAAATTCTGTTTAGTTCTGTACCCCATTTTTAATTGAATTATTTGAAATTTTGATGTTTAATTTCTTGAGTTCTTTATATATTTTGGAGATCAGTCCTCTATTATATACGGGATTGGAAATTTTTCCCATTCAATAAGCTGCCTTATTGTGTTATTGACTGTATCCTTTGCTGTGCAGAAGCTTCTCAGTTTCAAAGGTCCCATTTATTAATTGTTCCTCTCAGACTGTTACAGGTGCTATGTTTATAAGTGGTCTCCTGTTCCATGCTTGGAAGGCTACTTTTCACTTTCTCTCCTATCAGTTTCAGTGAGGTCAGATTTATATTAAGGTCTTTATCCCCTTTGAAGTTGAGTATTGTGCATGGTGATAGATATGGATCTATTTGCATTCCTTTACATGTTGATATCCAATTATGCCATAACCATTTGTTGCAGATACTTTCTTTTTTCATTGTATAATTTTAGCTTATTTGTCAAAAATCAGGTGTTCATAGGTGTAAGGATTAATATCTGGGTCTTTGATTCAATTCTGTCATTCAACCTATTTGTGTTTTTGTCTATCATCTCTTCCTCAAACCTCCAAAATGAACTGTTTACTTAATTAAAACATATGTTTCCAGCAGTCTCAATCATCTCAATGTACCATTTTGATATTGTCCCGAGCAGTTTGTAGTCCAAACCTAATGTTTAGATGGTGAATCAATTACATAGTACAGTTGAAATCTTCCTTGCATGACTGATACTTCAAAGGTCACTGTAATGAACGCTCATATTTCATTGCAAATAACTTCAGCATTTTAATTGTCATATGCAGCAGATCTGAACAAGGTTAAAGGATAAGTATTTGTTATGTATGTGTAGATATTAGATAGAGACTCAAACCCAAAATTAAATACAGGAAGCTAGATGAAACCTTTCCCTAGAAGTAGTTACTTCCCTATATGATCATTAATATTATGGCTAAACGGATATTTGTTGTTAATCTCTCCCAAGAAATTACTGTAAGCTCTTTGCCAATGTTCACTGCCTATCCATAATGATTCAATCTCAACATTAGCAAATCATGCTACAATTTAACCTTGGTAAATTCTTGCTAATAGATGAAGCTTCAGTTTTCTTTTTTTTACTTTCTTTTTTTTTTTTTTTGGTTAAAACAACTCAGTTTTTCCTGACTTTTTCCCCCCCCCCCCCCCCCCCGGGGGTTCCCCCCCCCCGGCCACATAACTTTTTAGTTTTATACTATGTTTATATGTTTAAAATATCGATTATAAGACAATATCTTTCCTCTGTAGTAAAATTCCTATAGGGAATACATAGAACATAAAATGTCTAGAATGAAGGCCAGGAGGTGATGGCTCAAGCCTTTAATACCAGCACTTGGGAGGCAGAGGCAGGTGGAGTTCAAGGCCAGCCTGGTCTATAGAAGAGCTAGTTCCAGGACACATTCCAAAGCTACAGAGAAACCTGTATCAAAAAAGTCTTGAATGTAACCAAAATTCACATCCAAACAATCTATAAGTGCCTCCTATAATTTTATTTCCACTAAACCAATTTTTTTCTCTGCTTTAGATGATAATTCTCTTTGACTATTTAAATCCTTGTCACCTTTTATGGTTTGGTTCTAATTACTGTTTTCAATTTTTTACTCCAATAGTGGGATATACATGGTCAATGTCTTGGGGCAATTTCTGAAAATTATTAAGATTCCACAAATAATCTCTCCTAATTTTTAACTTTTGGGCTCATATTTTTATAAAAGTTTTATATGCTGAATAATTAATAGAATCACCTTTCTGTATATTTTCAGAAGTAATCCCCAAGGAGACAGAGTTTGTTTTACTTCACCAACCATTTTCTCTAAAGTATTTACATTTGAATCAGTAATGAAATTCCATATAACGTTGAAAACATACCTAACTTTAGTATAATTTCAATTGTAATAAGTAACAAAGTACTAACATTCAGTACTTTATATCCTAATTGGTTTATAATAATAAGTTTCAAGGACTAGAAGTTTTCATTACATCTTTAAGTGAGTTGAATTAGATAAAATAGTTTGAGTAAGAATATAAAAATCATAGACAGTATGTTTTAATAAAATGTCAATTTATATCAAAAGGGAGCATCCATGTCTATATTAATGTAAAATATATAAATAAGTAGTTACTTTTTAAAATTAATTTTACTGATCTACACTTTTACATGATACACATATACCCCCCTTTATTCGTTTTATATTCAGTAATCTACACTTTTATCCTGTCATTTCATTGGGTGCCTTTTGTAAGTGGATGTATATTTATGAATATATAGAGCTGGTTTTGGAGATGGACACTGGCTCTGTCCCTCTATAAATCCAAGCATGTCGTTAAAATAAAAATTCAGAGTTTCTCTCTCAATGTCAGGAGCATGGGACAGAAAGAAAAAGGAATTTAGAAAAATTTTCACTTTTCTCCATTTCTATTTTGTCTCTATTGTACATGTCATTGAATATATATGTCTGTATATGACTATATAAGTAATGTTTAAATTTTCCACAATGAACAATGAATTTTCCTGCAGTAATTTTTGAAGTTTCCAGGAAGAAGTTAAGGTCCCACAACAACAACTCATCCTGGGTGATATAATGGCATGATGATGATAGTGTTACTACCAGACCTGTTTTGCATACCAGCTGCTCAATGTGGTTCCAATTTTGTTAGCTGAAATGGTCCACTTTTTACAACGTTCTGGACAGAACTTATAATGTAGGGGAAGCCCAGCCCAATGGGGGGCGTGTTTGCCTCAGGCTAATGTTTATGTATAAATCTGGCGGGCATGAGCCCCTCCGACCCTTTTGTATTTCCTGCCCATCGCTGGATCCCTGGTGTTGTAAGCTATCCCTTCATTAAATTTTGCTGTTTCATATTAAGCTAGCCTGGTTATTATGCCGCATCATTATAAGAGGAAGCTCAGAAAAACTTTACAAAATACTCAGAGACTATTTGCAATTATACCAAACAGTAATCTTGGAACTTAACCATCATTTTACTTACTTACTCAGGATCCCATAGAAAGAACATCACCCCCACAACAGCTGGAAGTAATTCTAAAAGACTACATCCCCTCTCCCAACAAAGTTTGTCCTAGGGTTAGGACATCATTTAGGGGTTGGTTATAATTGGTATAGGGTTGTGGGTTGGAAGGGAAATTTTATGGGCTCAGGGATTTCTTTGAAAAAAAAGGGAAAATTGGATGGAATAAGATAGTGTGAGTTTACATACATTAATAATAATAGTGAGTAATAGAGTGAATGCTTGTGAGTTATAATTTATAGGCAATTGCTTTGATATAGATTTTTGTATATTGATATAATGTTAAATATTGAATATTGTATGCATTCATGCTTCTACCTCTGCTGAAAACATTTTATATAATGATAAATATATTTATCAAATTGCAATGTACATTTCTTCCACTGATCAAGATATTTATTCATTGGTTACATTTTGAGCCCATTGTCCTCATTTGTTGTACAGTTGTTTTTTGTACAGTATTCTAATATGAAGTCTTAGTCTTTAAGTTATATAGGTATTAGAATTATAGATCAAGGGCTGGAGAGATGGCTCAGTGGTTAAGAGCATTGCCTGCTCTTCCAAAGGTCCTGAGTTCAATTCCTGGCAACCACATGGTGGCTCACAACCATCTGTAATGAGATCTGGTGCCCTCTTCTGGCCTGCAGACATACACACAGGCAGAATATTGTATATATAACAAATAAATAAATATTAAAAAAAGAATTATAGATCAATAGACATCTATGTTTGTCATATTTATAGTTAGAATAATTAGGACTTTTAGACACATAAAGAATATATTTTGCATAGATAGGTAATCTTTAACCACTTCAAAAAGCTGTAAAATATGGAATTTAAAGAAACTAGCGTACTGTTGAAGTGAGACATGATTACTACTGGTAGCATTGATCTATTTTCTAGAGAATGTTGAGCACCGAAGACACTCAAAGCTTGTTTTCTTGTTGTCAAAACTGGCCTTTGGGCAAAGACATGCTTATGTCTCAATCTCTGACAAGATACATGGTATCTTAAAATGGATAAGCAGTTCTGTTAAATCTTGACTGGCATTCGTCTCACAAACAAATATACCCACCTCTGTTCTCTGAGTGTTGTGGGAAAGGCAAAATACACCAATATGCCCAGTTTATCCATCTTTTTTTCCTTTCTGCAGTCTTTAATTTTCTCATGCATACAACATACTGTTGATCTTTTTTTCTTTCCCCGTGAATAGATACTGTTCTTATAAGGTGGAATCCTCTACAAAGGACACAGAAATAACAGAATTGATTCTCCTTTTCAATTTCCTTCTAAAGTGACTGTCTATGTCATGGACCAAGAATGGGGAACACCAGAATCATAAAACTATACTTTCAAAGAAGTATGTATTTTACTGTCATACTTATATTGTACTCATGTATGTTGTATTTTTGAAGGCAGTGACCTATGATGATGTGCACATCAACTTCACTAAGGAAGAGTGGGATTTACTGAATCCTTCCCAGAAGAATCTCTACAAAAATGTGATGCTGGAGACCTACAGGAACCTAACTACTATAGGTGAAAATGAATTTCTTTTATGTTTCAAAATATGGAGACAACTTTTCCTTGGTTTATGATTTTGTCCTGTAATTTGTTTTAGAGAAAGAAGAATGAGGTGAATATCACAGTCAAAGTTCTTAGGTGCACTTAAGATAATAATCTAATTGTTGCACATTCTTAAATAATATAACATCTATTCTGGTACTGTATTTTAGGATACATTTGGGAAGACCTTAACACCGAAGAGCATTGTCAATGTTCTAGAAGACATGCAAGGTAATTTTCTTGGGCAAGTTCATAACAATTTCCCTTGAATAGTTTGTAATGTGTTCTGGAACTTTAAAACAAAAGCAACAGTGTAAATAAGCACAGCTATAAATGTATTGATGGTTACTAAGTTCTCACAAATCCATATACCTCAATTTCATGTATGTGAATTGCATCTGCAAAGCCTTCATTTAAGAAAATGTCTAGGTAGCAATGCCTAAACAGATATCTCCATTTGATTCATAGCACCATGAGAGCTATGCTGTAGAACTACTGCTTCATTTACTTCTTGCTATTCATGACAGAAAATGTATACATATTTCAGTGATGCTGAGTATAGCTGCAAAACTTTCTACTAATACAATAGCCCATGGTAAGCCTTGTATCACTCATATACTTTTTGTGACTATGCCAAGTTTAGTGAAATCAGATTACTCAAGCATCAAGGGGCAGTTGTTGTGGAGAAACCTTAATATCTATAACACAAGTCTGTCAAAGTCAAACTTTGTGGATTCATTGTGGAAATCTTTTATGCACTATTATTTTTTCATATATATATATATATATGACATGTCAGTCTTGACACAAGTGTATGAGCATAGGAATATGGAAAGATTTAGCATACCTCTCCTTAAGAACAATTAAGAAGATAAACTGTAGTTCCTATGTAGAGTATACATGTTTAATTTCATCCAAAAATACAAAGTTAATTTATTTTCTATCAACATGGTTAATACATAAATACAAACTCACATTATAACAGTAACAAACAAACAAACAAACATGAGTTCTAGGTCTATGCAAATACTTCTGGGTGTCTTAGTTCACTTACCAAATGTATAATGATTCACAACATAGTAAAATTATGAATGGAGTAAAGTCGGTAAAGCACTCAGTATATGCAGTTCTCTTCAAAAATATAAAAAATATCCTAGAAAAATATAGGTATAGTTATAGAAGAAAAGATAAACCATGACACAATGGAATTTATCATCACAAATATTTTTCTAGATGTAAAATGACCCCTAACAAGAGAACAAAACATGATTTTAAACAAAGCTATAAAACCTTGATATTTGATTCCTTTTTACAATTTGAAAAAATATGAAATTAATTCATATAGGTATGAGGTTCACCTGCATTGAATGTGGTAAAGCTTTTACATGTGTAAATTATCCTTGCAGGATTGAAAGAAATCAAACTGGAGAGAAGTTTTCAGTATATTCTCACTGTGGTAAAGTCTTGTCTTATAATACTCATCTTCTAAGGAATGAAAAAACACATAGCGGAGAAAAATGCTGTGAAATTAAGCAATGTGATGAAGTCTTTTCTTATCACAATCATCTTGAAATGCATAAAAGAACACACACTGGAGAGAAACCCTATGAATATGGTCAAGATGACAAAGACTTTCTTGTTTATGAAACTCATCAAAGTCATAAACTAACACATACTGGAGAGAAATCATATGAATGCAATTTGCATGGTAAGCTTTTTGCTGTTCACAGTCATATTCAAAAGAATAAAAGAATATATACTAGAGAGACACCCTATGAATATAATCAGTGTGGTAAAGCCATTGCTGAATGTACTGTTTTTCAAACACATAAAAGAATACAAACTGGAGAAAAACCCTATGAATGTAATGAGTGTGGTAAGGCCTTTGCACGTCATGATCATCTTCAGTTGCATAAAAGAACACATACTGGAGAGAAACCTTATGAATGTAATGAGTGTGGTAAGGCCTTTGCACAGAACAATGCTCTTCAATGCCATAAAAGAACACATACTGGAGAGAAACCCTATGAATGTAATCAGTGTGGTAAGGCCTTTGCACGTCATGATCATCTTCAAAGGCATAAAAGAACACATACTGGAGAGAAACCTTATGAATGTAATCAGTGTGGTAAGGCCTTTTCACAGAACATTGCTCTTCAATACCACAAAAGAACACATACTGGAGAGAAACCCTATGAATGTAATCAGTGTGGTAAGGCCTTTGCACAGAACATTGCTCTTCAATACCATAAAAGAACACATACTGGAGAGAAACCTTATGAATGCAATCAGTGTGGTAAGGCCTTTGCAAAGAACACTGCTCTTCAATACCATAAAAGAACACATACTGGAGAGAAACTCTATGAATGTAATCAGTGTGGTAAGGCCTTTGCACAGAACATTGCTCTTCAAAGGCATAAAAGAACACATACTGGAGAGAAACCCTATGAATGTAACCAGTGTGGCAAGGCCTTTGCACAACACAGTCATCTTAAAGTGCATAAAAGAACACATACTGGAGAGAAACCCTATAAATGTAATCAGTGTGGTAAGGCCTTTGCACGTCATGATCATCTTCAATTGCATAAAAGAACACATACTGGAGAGAAACCCTATGAATGTAATCAGTGTGGTAAGGCCTTTGCACAGAACACTGCTCTTCAAAACCATAAAAGAACACATACTGGAGAGAAACTTTATGAATGTAATCAGTGTGGTAAGGCCTTTGCACGTCATGATCATCTTCAATTGCATAAAAGAACACATACTGGAGAGAAAACCCTATGAATGTAATCAGTGTGGTAAGGCCTTTGCACAACACAGTATTCTTCAAAATCATAAAAGAACACATACTGGAGAGAAACCCTATGAATGTAATCAGTGTGGTAAGGCCTTTTCACATCATGATTATATTCAATTGCATAAAAGAACACATACTGGAGAAAAACCCTATGAATGTAATCAGTGTGTTAAGGCCTTTGCACAACACAGTATTCTTCAAAGCCATAAAAGAACACATACTGGAGAGAAACCCTATGAATGTAATCAGTGTGGTAAGGCCTTTGCACAGAACACTGCTCTTCAAAACCATAAAAGAACACATACTGGAGAGAAACTTTATGAATGTAATCAGTGTGGTAAGGCCTTTGCACATCATGATCATCTTCAAAGGCATAGAAGAACACATACTGGAGAGAAACCCTATGAATGGAATTAGTGTGGTAAGGCTTTTGCAGCTCAGAGTAGTCTTCAAAATCATAAAAGAATACATACTGGAGAGAAACCCTATGAATGTAATCAGTGTTGTAAGGCCTTTGCTCAACATGGTGCTCTTCAAATGCATAGAAGAACACATAAGTGAGAGAAACTATATTAGTGATATCTGTGTGATAAGGCCTTTGCAGACCCCTGTACTCTTAAAAGCCTTAAAATGTAACATACTCTAGAGATACCAGTGAATGGAATGTGGTAAATTGTGTTTCACAATCATCTCCAAATACATAATATGAGCCCTTATAGAGAAACCCTGAAGTTACTTTGTGTATTTTTCAAAAACATGAGAAAAAAAACATACTGTAGCTATGAAACTATATGTAACTGTGAAACTATAAATGAATCCAGTGTCAATGTTTTGTGCTTCATATAGGAGTAAGACTTTGTGTGTAGTCATCTGAGAAAGCTTGTGCATATTATCATAATCTTTGGGACCTGAGGAATCTTTGAAGAAGACACCAGAGAATGGGAAGATGTCCCTTGCTCTTTGTTAGGTAGAAAGAAACATAGTAAAAGTGAAAACCTTTCCAAAAGCAATCTACAGGCTCAATAACATTCCCATGTAAATATCAGAAAAATCTTTACAGATCTCAAAATAAAAACACTCAACTTCATATAGAAAAGCCAAAAAAAATGCAAGATAGTCAAAACAATCCTATACAAAAATAATTTCTGGAGCCATCACATTCCCTGACTTCTTCAGAAGACTGCAGAGCTACAGTACTGAAGAGAGCCTAGTGTTGGCATAAAAACAGATAGGAGGACTAATGGAACTGATTCTAAGACCCACATATCAATCCACTCACCTACTACACCTGATTTTTTTTTTTTTGTTTTTCGAGACAGGGTTTCTCTGTGGTTTTGGAGCCTGTCCTAGAATTAGCTTTTGTAGACCAGGCTGGTCTCGAACTCACAGAGATCTGCCTGCCTCTGCCTCCCGAGTGCTGGGATTAAAGGTGTGCGCCACCACTGCCCAGCTTTTGACAAAGCACCAAAAAATATAAAATGGAGAAAACATATTTAACAAATGGTGCTGGCATAACTGAATATCAATGTGGGGAAGAATGAAAGTAGATCCACATCTATCATCATGAACAAAACTCAAGTCCCAATGGATCAAAGGCTACAACATAAAGACAAACACACTGAACTACATAAAACAGAATATTGGAAGTATACTTGAACACTTTGGAAAAGAGGACCACTTTCAAATTATAACCCTAGGCATCATAGACACTGAGAAAAATAATAAATGAGATCTCCTGAAGCAAAAGTTTGTGTAAACCAAAGGACAGTATCAAATATACAAAAAAAGCAGCCTGTAGTATGGGAAAAGATATTTACCTACTCCACATTGTACAGAAGACTGATCTTCAAAACATACAAAAAACATAAGTAATTGGTCATCAAAAGAACAAATAATCCTGGGGGCAGTGGTAAGGCACCCCTCCAAAGGTCCTGAGTTCAATTCCCAGCAACCACATGGTGGCTCACAACCATCTGTAAACAGGTCTGGCGCCCTCTTCTGGCCTTCAGGCACACACACAGACAGAATATTGTATACATAATAAATATTTTAAAAAAAAGAACAAATAATCCTAGAAAAATTGGAATACAGACCTAAATAAAAAAGGTTTAACATATGAATCTAAAATGACTGAGAGGCACTTAAGAAAATTTCCAAACTCCTTAGTCATTAGAGAAATGAAAATCAAAACAAATCTGAGATTCCCTCTTAACATCTGTAACAATAGGCAAGTAAAACACTGATGACAACTCAAGCTGGAGAGGATGTAGAGTTAAGGGAACGCTGCTCCATTGCTGGTGGGGTTACAAACTGAGTCAGCTACTTTGGATATCAGTATGGTTATTGCTTAGAAAATTAGAAAGCCACCTGCCTGGTTGTGAGGCATCCTTTAATCCCTGCACTTGGGAGGCAGAGATAGATCTCTGTGACTTCAAGGCCAACCTGGTCTACAAGCGCTAGTTCCAGGACAGGCTCCAAAGCTAAAGAGAAACAATGTCTGGAGAACCAAAAATTTAAAAAAAGGAATGAAAGAAAATTAGGAAACAACTTATCTTAAAACCCATCCAGGGAGAGAGACCGGTGTGCAGGCCCAAGGGGCAGAGTGAGACCAGTGCACAGGCCCAAGCTGCGGATGCGGGATATTCCAAACATGAAACAGTGAAGCCCACAATGAGAGCAGATCATCCCACTACAATTAAATCAAGTAGGTTTTTTGGGGCCTGGCCTGCAGAGGGGTAGTCCTTTTCTGGCGAGGTCCACGGGTGAATGGGGAGCCTGGTCCTGTCTCTGAAGACCCTCCTGACTGGGGCGAGTGTTCTTGGCCTGCAGCGGGACACAGGAAACAGAGCAGGGGCATTCCCCGACCCCCTTGACCCCCAGTTAGTCTGCGAGGGCTGGTACCCTCTGCTGGGGCTGCTCCTCCACTGCTGCAACCTCTCTTGCCCTGACCCATCCCAGCTTGTGCCCAGGAGCCTTCTTCACTCCCCCTCCCATCTGCGGGACCATGGGATCACCCAGTTTAGCCTGTTTGGGTGCTGGGTCAGGAACTTGGGGCAGAGGGCAGCGGGAGTTTCTCTGTTTTGGTGGCTGGCCTACAGAGTGGTAGGCCTTTGGTTGGTGAGGTCCCTGGTGAATGGGGAGCCTGGTCCTGTTCCTGAAGACTCTTCTGAGTGGTGAGAGGGATCTTGGCCCACGGCGGGAGCCAGGAAACAGAGTGAGGGCATTTTGTAAGTGGGGCCCCAGGCCAGCAGGGAAACCTGATCCTGTTTTAAAAGACCCATTAGATAGCATCAATTGGAGGAGATTGGCAGGCACCAAGGCAAGAATTCACCCACCAATCTGAAAACCAACATGAAAACACCATAACCCAATGATCTTACAACAGAAGTAATTGAACACCCTAACACAGAAGAAGAGGAAAAAATTGACTTTATGAAAGCAATAGAGTCCCTTAAACAACATGGAAAAAATGCCCTTATAGAAATTGATGAGAGCCGGGCGATGGTGGTGCACGCCTTTAATCCCAGCACTTGGGAGGCAGAGGCAGGCGGATCTCTGTGAGTTCAAGACCAGCCTGGTCTACAGAGCTAGTTCCAGGACAGGCTCCAAAGCCACAGAGAAACCCTGTCTCGAAAAAACAAAAAAAAAAAAAAAAAGAAATTGATGAGAAGTATAAAAAAAAGTTTGAAGAAATGAGAAAATATGTAAATAATACACTGGGAAACCAAGAAAAAATGATCAAACAGGTAATGGAAACAGTTCAAGTACTGAAACCTGAAATGGAAGCAAGGAAGAAAACACAAGCAGATACTACAGAAACAAGCATAATCAATAGAATAGAAGAGATAGAAGAAAGAATCTCAGATTCTGAAGACACCATAGAGAAAATAAATGCACTGATCAAGGAAAACAGCAAAGCCAACAAATTCTCATCACAAAACATTCAGGAAATATGGGACACAATAAAAAGACCAAACCTAATAATAATAGGGATAGAAGAAGGGGAAGAGTGACAGCTCAAATAAATGCCCAGAAAATATTTTTATCAAAATTATGGAAGAAAACTTTCCCAACATAAAGAAAGATATTCCTTTGAATATTCAAGAAGCATACAGAACACCAAACAGACTGGATCAAATAAAAACATCCCCTCACCATATAATAATCAAAACACAAAATATACAGGTTAAAGAAAGAATATTAAGAGCTGCAAAGGAAAAAGGCCAACTAACTTATAAAGGTAAACCGATCAGACTTACACCTGACTTCTCTATGGAAACCATAAAAGCCAGAAGGTCCTGGATAGATGTACTGCAGAAACTAAGAGACCATGGATGCAAACCCAAACTACTATACCCAGCCAAGCTATCATTCACTATCAATGGAGAAAACAAGACAGTCCAGGATAAGAACAAATTTAAACAATATGTAGCCACAAATGCAGCACTACAGAAAGGAATAGAAGGAAAATCACAACCCAAGGAGTTCAACATTGCAAACACTGCCTACAATAACTCAGGCATCTAACGACCCTCACCAGCACAACTCAAAGAAGGGAGACACACAAACTCTACTACCAAAAACAATAAGAATAACTGGAATAAACAACCGCTGGTCATTAATATCACTTAATATTAATGGTCTCAATTCACCTCTAAAAAGGCACAGGCTAAGAGATTGGATAAAATAAAGAAGATCCAATATTCTGCTGTTTGCAAGAAACACATCTCAACCACAAAGACAGGCATCTACTCAGAGTAAAGGGTTGGCAAAAGGTTTTTCAAGCAAATGGTCCTAAGAAACAAGGAGGTGTGGCCATACTAATTTCTAACAAAACTGACTTCAAACTAAAATCAATCAGAAGAGATCGAGATGGACACTTTATAAAATAACAGGAACAATTCATCAGGACGAAGTCTCAATCCTGAATATCTACAGCCCTAATATAAAAGCACCCACTTATGTAAAAGAAATATTACTAAAACTCAAGCAGACATCAAATCCCACACACTAGTAGTAGGAGACTTCAACACACCTCTCTCACCAATGGACAGGTCAATCAGACAGAAACCTAATAGAGAATTAAGAGAATTGTTGGAGGTAATGAAGCAAATGGGCTTAACAGACATCTATAGAACACTCCACCCAAATAGGAAAGAATATACCTTCTTCTCTGCAGCTCATGGAACCTTCTCAAAAATTGACCACATACTCAGAAACAAAGGAAACCTCCACAGATCCAAAAAAATCAGTGTCCACCTGTGTCTTATCAGATCACCATGGACTAAAGTTAGAAGGCAACAACAATGCTACCCCCAGAAAGCCGACAAACTCATGGAAACTGAACAGTCAACTACTGAACCACACCTGGGTCAAGGAAGAAATTAAGAAAGAAATTATAGTCTTCCTTGAATTTAATGAAAATAAGAGACAACATACTCAAACCTATGCGACAAGATGAAAGCAGTGCTAAGAGGAAAGTTCATAGCACTAAGTGCCCACTTAAAGAAAACGGAGAAAGCATACATTGGGGACTTAACAGCACACCTGAAAGCTCTAGAAAAAAAGAAGCAGATGCGCCCATGAGGAGTAGAAGACTGGAAATAATCAAACAGAGGGCTGAAATCAACAAAATAGAAACACAGAAAACAGTCCAAAGAATCAATGAAACAAAAAGTTGCGTCTTGGAGAAAATCAACAAGATCAACAAACCCCTATCCAAACTAATTAAACGACAGAGAGAGAACACGCAAATAAATAAGATCAGAAATGAAAAGGGGGACATAACCACAGACACAGAGGAAATTCAGAGAATCATTAGATCTTACTACAAAAGTCTGTATGCCACAAAACTCGAAAATGCAAAGGAAATGGACATTTTTTTAGATAAGTATCATATACCAAAGCTAAACCCAGACCAGGTGAAAATGCCTGTGATAAAACCGGACTTGCTGAACATAGTGGACAATGAGGACTACTGAGAAATCAAGAACAATGGTAATTGGTTTTTGATCCTACTGCTCATACTGGCTTTGGGGGAGCCTAGGCAGTTTGGATGCTCACCTTACTAGGCCTGGATGGAGGTGGGTGGTTCTTGGACTTCCCACAGGGCAGGGAACCCTGATTGCTCTTTGGGCTGATGAGGTAGGGGGACTTGATTGGGGGATGGGGAGGGACATGGCATGCGGAGGCAGGGAGGCGAGAAAAAAAAACACGAAAATTTTTTAAAAAAAATAAATTATCACTTAAAATCTATCATATAAATAAACTGAAAAAAAGGAAACCGCCCCAGAGGCCGAGTTCAATCCCACAAGGGCCACAACCAAAAGAGATACCCCTTCTGGCCTGTAAGATAAAACAACACAACAATAAATAAAATTTAAAAAAAAAAAAAAAAAAAAAAAAATATATATCACTGTAATCTATCATATAAATAAACTGAAAGAAAAAAACCTTATTATTATTTCATTAGATGCAGAAAAATCATTTGACAAAATTCAACACCCCTTTATGATAAAGGTTTTGGAGAGGTTAGGGATACAAAGATCACACCTAAAATATAATAAAAGCAATATATAGCATGCCAACAGCTAATATCAAATAAAATGGAGAGAAACTCAGAGTGAGTCCACTAAAAGCAGGAACAAGAAAAGGCTGCCCACTCTCACCATATCTCTTTAACATAGTTCTTGAAGTTCTAGTAAAAGCAATAAGAAAACATAAGGAGATCAATGAGATCGGAAAGGAAGAAGTAAAACTTTCGCTATTTGCAAATGATATGATAGTGTACATTAGTGATACCCAAACCTCTAACAAAAAAACTTCTACAGCTGATAAATAACTTCAGTGAAGTTGCAGGTTACATGCTCAACTCAAAAAAAATCAGTAGCCCTCCTATACATAATGGATAGAAAAGCAGAGAGGAAATTCAGAGAAACTTCACCTTTTATGATAGCCTCAAACTTCATAAATTACCATGGATAACTCTAGCCAAGGAAGTGAAAGATGCATTTGACAAGAACTTTAAGTCTTTGAAGGAAGAAATTGAAGAGGACACCAGAAAATGGAAAGCCCTCCCGTACTCTTGGATGGATAGGATCAACATGGTAAAAATGGCAATTCTACCAAAGGCAATCTATACATTCAATGCAATCCCCATTAAAATCCCAACAAAATTCACAGAACTTGAGAGAACAATAATCAACTTTATATGGAAAAACAAAACCCAGCATAGCCAAAACGATCTTAAATAATAAAGAAACTTCTGGAGGCATTACCACACCTGACTTCAAACTCTATTACAGAGCTACAGTAATGAAAACAGCTTGGTACTGGCATGAAAACAGAGAAGTCAACCAATGGAATTGAATAGAAGACCTGGATTAATCCACAAACTTATGAACAACTGATTTTCAACAAAGAGCTAAAAGTATACAATGGAAGAAAGAAAGCATCTTCAACAAATGGTGCTGGCATAAATGGATGTCAACCTGTAGAAGAATGAAAATAGATCCATATCTATTACCATGCACAAAACTCAAGTCCAAATGGATTAAAGACCTCAATATCAATATGAACACACTGAACCTGATAGTAGAGAATGTGGGAAGTAGTCTACAAGAATAGGGCACAGGAGACTACTTACTGCATATAACCCCAGTAGCATTGACAATTAGGGGAACATTGAATAAATGGGACCTCCTAAAACTGAGAAGCTTCTGTAAAGCAAAGGACACTGTCATTAAGGCAAAAAGACATCCTACTGATAGGGAGAAGATCTTCACCAACCCCATAACAGACAAAGGTCTGATCTCCAAAATATATAAAGAAATCAAGAAACTAGGTTTTCAAATGTTAATTAACCCAATTAAAAATGGGGTGCTGAACTGAACAGAGAATTCTCAACTGAAGAATTTCAAATGGCCAAAAGACACTTAAGGTTGTCCTGAACTTCCTTAGCTATCAGGGAAATGCAAATCAAAACAACTTTGAGATACCATCTTAGACCTGTCAGAATGGCTAAAATCAAAAACACCAATGGTAGTCTTTACTGGAGAGGATATGGGGTAAAGGAAACACCCATCCATTGCTGGTGGCAATGCAAAGTTGTACAACCACTTTGGAAATCAGTGTTGCAGTTTCTCAGGAAATTCAGGATCAACCTACCCCAGGTTCCAGCAATACCACTCCTGGGAATATAGCCAAGAGATGCCCTATCATACTACAATAGCATCTGGTCAACTATGTTCATAGCAGCATTATTTGTAATAGCCAGAAACTGGATACATCCTAGATGCCCCTCAATGGAAGAATGGCTAAAGAAATTGTGGAATATATACGCATTAGAGTACTACTCAGCAGTAAAAAAACAATGACATCTTTAATTTTACATGCAAATGGATGGAAATAAAAAACACTATCCTGAGTGAGGTAACCCAGACCCAAAAAGATGACTATGGTATGTACTCACTCATTAGTGGATTCTAGCCACAAACAAAGCACTTTGAACCTATAATTTGTGATCCTAGAGAAGCTAAATAGGAAGGTGAACTCAAACAAAAACATGTAGTTATCCTCCTGGATATTGAAAGTAGAAAAGATTGCCAGGCAAAAATTGAGAGCTTTGGGGGTAGGGGTCAGGTGGGTGTAAGGGGAGATGGGGAGAGAGAAGTGAGAAAGGGAGGATGGGGAGAGCTTGGGGGAATGGAACTTTTGGGATGGAAGAGGAATGGATATGGGAGCAGGGAAGTATATATCTTTAGGGAACGATTTTAGAGTTGGCAAGAGACTTGACTCTATAAGGGTTCCCAGGTGTCCAAGGAGATGTCCCCAGCTTTTTCATTGAGCAGCTAAAGAGAGGGTGCTGGAACAGGCCGTATCCTATAGCCACACTGATGAAAATCTTGCATATCACCGTAGAACGTTCATCTGGCAATGGATGAAGATAGAGACAAATACCCTTAATTGGAGCACTGGACTGAGATCCCAAGGTCCAAATGAGGAGCAGAATGAGAAAGAACATGAGCAAGGAATTCAGGACTATGAAGAGTGCTCCCACCCACTGTGACGGTGGGGCCAATCTAATGGAATTAGGTTCCACTGGTGTGGGGGCAGGGAGACAACTGTCAGAATGGGAAACAGAGAAGGGACCTTAAAAGGGAGAAGTAGGGTAGGTACCCTGCCAGTGGAGGAGTTTGGACTGGGAGGTGATGGTTAAGGAGAAAGGGCCTACCATAAAGCAACTCAAAAGGGCTCACCTATAGGGGAACGTGGGGTGGCCCTGATACGAATAAGGGCAATGGGGAGAAGGGTGGGCCAAGATTACCTTTGTTAGCTGTTCCTTGATGAGCGCATTGGCCTTTTCCACCTTTCCCGACGATTGTGGGTGGTAGGGGGTGTGGAATTGACTGGAGATGTTGAGAGCCTCTGACACGAGCTCCATGACCCTGGAAGTGAAGGCTGGCCCATTGTCCATCTGGATGGTTTGTGGGAACCCAAACCGAGGAATGATGTGGTCTAGGAGTACTTGAGCTACCACATCCATTGTTTCCCTGGAGACCGGAAATGCTTCTATCCACCCTATAAAAGTGTCCACAAGTGTTAAGAGATAACGAAGTTTTTTATGAGTAGGCATATGGGTGAAATCAACCTGCTAGTCCTTGCCAGGTTGGTGTCCACGAAGCTGGTGTAGAGCTGGGCGTATGTGGAGAGCACCTTGTGGGTTGGCCTGGGCATATGTCTGACAGTAAGAGTGAACCTGTAAAATACGATCTCGGAGATGAGTGGAGTCAAAAAGGGGCTCCAAGGAGTCGAACAAAGATTTAGGGTCTATATGTAAGGTCTGGTGGATGTCTGAAATGATTGACAATGCCTGGTCTTGAGGAAGGATGAGAAGTTATTTAAATAGAACCATCCATCTATTTTGTTGCCCACCTTTTTATCAGCTCGTCCCTCTCTTTAGGTTGGTAACAGGGCTGATAGGAGGGAGTTAAGAACAAAATATGTTAGGTGGAGTCCGAGGAGCTGGAGGCCAGCCCCCGGGCTACCGAGTCAGCCTTGGCATTGCCCAAGGCTATTGCATCCCCAGAGGATTGATGTCCCCAACAGAGAATAATGGCTACTTCTGTGGGGAGCTGAAGGGCCTTTAAAAGGTTGGCTATAAGGGGTCCATTAACTATAGGAGTGCCCTTGGTAGTGAGGAAGCCCCTTTCCTTCCAGAGTGTAGAATGAGTATGGGCTATCAATAAGGCATATTTAGAGTCAGTGTAGGTGTTAGCTCATTGGCCCTTGGCTATTTGGAGTGCCCTGGTCAAGGCAACTAGTTCAGCCTTTTGAGAGGAAGTTTCCATCGGCAGGCGGGTTGCTTCAACTATGTCAGTGGAAGTGACCTGCTGCCTGGAGGTTTCTTGATTTGTCTATAAGGGAACTTTCGTCTACAAGCAGAGTAAGTTGGGGATCTGTAAGTGGCTGGGTAAAGGTTGACCTCCAGCCTCTGGAATAAGAAGGGAGAGGGTAGGTGAGGAAGGGGAGGAATGTGGAGAATGTTGCTCCACCTGAGGGTGTTGGGTAGCATGGCCTTGAGGGAGTGGAGGAGGGGCCAGTGCCTCTGGCTGCTTGGTCCAAATGGAGTTGTTGAAGTCCAAGTTTACAGATGACTGGGAATTTGGAGGCCTCCTAGCCTTAGCGACCAAGGTCGGTGCTGCGAGGCACTGGCTACTGAGTGAAGGGCTGGAGCGCAGAGCACAAAACCCATGGGCATATGTAAGCTCTGTCCATTTTTCCTTATGGCGACAAAAATTTTCTAGGTCCCAGAGGACAATAAGTTCAAGGCTCCCCTCTGGTGTCCAACGTGTCCCATTATCAAGGCCGTATTGAGGCCAAATTTTAGAACACAGGGAAATTATCCGTTCAGGACAGATCGTGTTGGTTAAACCCAATTTCAAAAGATTTTGTAAAAGGCATCCTAGGGGAGTCAGCGGGTCTGGTTTTGAACTACAAGTACATTTTAGAGTCTATGCCCACCTACATGACCTAAGTCCACCTTAGTGCGTCCACCAAGATGGCCCTTAAGTCCAAAAGGGGTTGTGGAGATTGAATGCCTGGTGTCCCGGTGCAAACAGATCTCCGCCTCAGCCAACCCTGATCCTGGGAGTCTAGGCCCCAGTCCCTGGCATCTATCTCAGCCACCAGGCCTGGTCTGGACTTCAAATCCCAGCAGGCTAGTCCTGACCCCTCCCTGGGGGTGGGATCAGGACCACTCCTGGGGTACTTAAGTGATCCCCCAAAAGAAGAACACGTGATGCCCCTTTCTTCCTCCCTGGGGTTGCTTTTTTTGCGGCTTCCCGTTTTCCCCTTGGGGCCACCCGAGAGCGAAGATCTCCCATTAAACCTGGATGTTTCTTAATTTGGCTTGTTTTGATTTGGCTTGATTGGGAATATTTGTGTAGTCAGAGAGCTCGCTTAGGAAATATTCCTAACACATAGAATACAATTTCTATGCGTCTAAAGATTCTGATTAGTCTAGCTATAAGTATGACAAACATGGATGAATATTGACTTGCAATTTTTAATACCTATAAAATTGAAACAGAAAGGCTTAATATTTAAAAAGTAAACAATATTTAAACAAATGTGTGGCCAATGAGGACAATGAGCTCAAAATGTAAACAATATATGTCTTTCTGGAACAAAGGCAAAAATGTATAGTACAATATAATAAGAATATCTTAAAGTTTTGCTTAAGCAACATAGCTTAAGCAGAGGTAGAAACATGCAAGCAAACAATATAAAAATAACTTTGCATAGTTGCACAGATATTGTAAGCAGAAATAGAATTATATTTAATACAAAAATATAATTTGAATTTGTATCAATATTTATAAATCTATACCAATATAAATTGTCTATTAGTAATAGCTCACAATTAATAATCTAATCTATTATCCCACCCCATAAAATCCCCTTTTTTATCAATAGAGATCCCTGATATTACATCATTTCCACCCCCAACCCTGTACAAATTATTATCAACCCCTAATTGATATCTCTAACCCTAAGGACAATCTTTGTTGGTATAGGAGATGTAGTTTACTAGAATTAATTCCAGCTATCACGGGGGCAATGTCATTTCCATGGGATCCTGTAATAACTAAAGATAATGGTTACATTTTAAGTTTACTGTCTGGTTTAATTACAGATAATCTTTGAATGGTCAGTTGGGTGTTACTGAAGTTCTTATTTGAAGTTCTCACCAGAACATTGTAATAAGTTGCCCCATCTCAGATAGCCAAGTTATAATGATCTTGAGCAGTTTGTAACCCCAAACCCTATCTTTAAAGTGGTGCTATCAGCATAATGAAATCATATCAAACAGTTGTAATCATTGTTGTGGTGTTCAATCTTCTTCCTGGAAACTCCAAAGATTACTGCAAAAAATTATTGTTCATTGTGGAAAACTTAAACCAATAATGGTCCAAGTATTTTTTTGTGTTTTGAGCTGGCATTTTCAAAAGGCAGAGATTCAATAAGTGCTCATCAAGTTTTAGATCTGGTACCCAATTTATACAGTTTAATTAATCTTTGTAAAATGTTACTAAAATATTTTCTTGGGCATTTTATGATATTGGTATATGATGCAATTTTTTTCTGGCTCTTAAAATCTGTCCCAAGCTTTCTCGGCTGCTGTATCACTTACAAACAAAGTGAGTTAATTGTAAATAGCTAGACTCTGTTGTTCAGCATAATGGCCCTAATCTAGAATTTGAACTTGGGAAATCTCAAAGAATTTGACTCTACTTTGCTGTTCTAAGGCTTTAGCCTCCTCTCTCCAATAGCACTTCCACTGGATCCAAAGCTCATCTTCAGTGACAACTGAATTAATTTGAAGCCATGTGTTTGCCATCTTCGTAACAAATTGTTGAATGCATGCCATAAGATATTACTGTTTGCTTAATTTCTTTTAAATCTTTTATACTTATATGTTTCCATGTGCATTGTTTGTATCCATTTTGGTATTGAGTATTTGCTGACTTTTCAGATGCAATAACAGGATAAGTAGTCAAAACAGTTGGTGAGTCATTTCTGACTCTGAGAATTACTGTTGGTGCTAAATCCTCTGCCTGTATCTCCTCTCCTTGTTCTGATAAGTTCCTCAGTCTTTTTAACATTGTCTTTTATTTAGCCTGCATCTCTTGACCTGTGAATAATTTTAATGATTTCATCGAATCAATTAAATTCTGGTTCTCATTCTGCATGTGTGATTCCAAGAGTTTAAATTTTTCAGTTAAGGATATTTTCTCGTCCTTGAATATTATTTAGGTGGTATGTAGATTACCTTCCTGAAGGGATGTTTTATCTGATAGATTATCATAACATTATAACAGAATTTGATTGTCATTCAAGAGTATGAAACCTTTCAGTTAATCTGTCAGTCCCTTTAGGAAGGTTTCATAGTGCATTGTCATGGATTGAATTTTCCCTGTCAAATTAAAGTCTTTATTTTGAATTGTATAAATCCTTTCAGCTAAAGTCTGTATCCTTTCTAAAGGTTTCACATTCTTGACCCCATTACCAAACCGTTTCTTTAAGAATATAATAAGAAGATCAAAACTATTAGCCACTATGATCACAAAAATATATGTAGAAGGTAGCTCGTGTAGCCCTTGTAGAATTTCATCCATAGTAGAAAAAATGTTAAATTCATGCATGGAGATATTGTCTGTCATTACTTTGAAGTTGGCTTACAATTTTCCAATTTATTTATTTATTAATCAAATTAACTTACCTCCCTCCATTATAACTTACAGAAAATTCTTATAGGTGTAATAATCTTAATTGACCAGAACGTATCAAAGTTGCAGCAAGAAAGCAGGTCCTAGATCAATACCTGAATTGCCTGAGACTTAGAAATACTAACAAATTTAGTTACTTTTGAACAGCACATTCCCACACAGAATTTAGAGTTGGGCATAATATCAAGGAACACAGGGCTGGAGAGATGGCTCAGCGGTTAAGAGCACTGCCTGCTCTTCCAAAGGTCCTGAGTTCAATTCCCAGCAACCACATGGTGGCTCACAACCATCTGTAATGAGGTCTGGTGCCCTCTTCTGGCCTGCAGGCATACAAGCAGACAGAATACTGTATAAATAATAAATAAATAAATATTTTAAAAAAAATCAAGGAACACAGAACTTGCAGGCAGGTACAAGCTGCGAGGTTACTGGCTGAAGCTCAGGCTAGGCATTAGAAGATCCAAACCAGGAATGTAATCTGGAGCAGCCCCTGTTTTGAGAGTCTGAACTCAGCCTGATCAGAACAGGACTTTCAGAAGCTAGAGAAGCCACAGAGGACTTTCAGCAAAAAGCCACAGGCTGTAGAAAGTCAGTTGCTTTATAGGCCTGACCAAGTCACATGGGCATGGGTACCGGGAAATTCTCATTTTGCCACATGGCAGGTCAGCCAAATGGTGCACAGCTGTGCATCAGAGGGATAGTTTATTTGCAGAGGGGTACTTCAGCTGCATGTGATGGAAGAAGACTGCATCGGGGGTCTGGACCCAGCAATGGCTAGGACTCTGGCCACATGGTCGCCAATTTGTGGTTGTACAAAGAGTTCCTCAATAGTCTAGAATAGAGTATAACAAACGTTTATTTATCTGTGAATAAACTCACAGAAAGAGTAGTAATCCACAGTCCTCTGTGAGCACTGGGAACTAGAAATGAATCCAGCAGCTAAGAGGCTTGAAATGCTTTTCATCTGCATTTACGGTACATGACACCAAGCACAAGATGGGCTTGTATCTAAAAGGTATTGGCTGAAGGAGTTCCCACAACACAAGTTACCCCTGACACACTTGTTTTTGTACCACAGTGGATGGTGATAACATTTCTACCCAGTCATGAAATCTCCTGAAGCTCACTCTTCCCTCTTGCTCACCCACTTATATGATGACAAATAGTATAGGTTAATCATATATATGATCCCACATATGTCCTTCTCCCAGCTATTTTCCTCATCCCTGTCAACATTTCCTGATTTTCTTTCCAACCATCTTCCTCTGTCTTCACACATGGCTGGGCTTGCATCACCAGCTTTATTACTTCTGCCCTACGAGAGCCTATCTACTCTGGAGCAAGGTGTCCTCAGACTTCTTAAAAACAATACCATGAATTTTTTGGTGCAAGGTCATATTTCTTTAAAAATATCCAACAGTTTTGAAAAGGAGAAAAGTAGTTATCTTTGTGCAGAGTGGAAGCAACTGTTAGCATCTTACCAAAATTTTTCAGAATTTTCTACAGACTTAATCATATATAAATGGGAAAAATAATTTATAAAATAAGACTAGGACACAAGTGAATGCAATGTTTGATGATCTGCTCTTTTCCCCTTCCATTGATTATCATAATAATTTCCTATAATCCAATATTTCTGCTAAAATGTCTTCTCAAGTCTGCTGAAAATCACCATTGAATGCCTCAGAAAGTTATTTAAACATTCTCTTCAAATTGCACATCAAATTTTCATTATTTTTTGTAATGTGGATTAAAATATTTTATGCTGTAAGTAATACTCGCATATATTAATCATTAACTGAACCTTTTTCTGTGTGTGTGTGTGTGTGTGTGTGTGTGTGTGTGTGTGCATGTGTGGACATGCCCATGCATGTGTGTGTATCTAAATGTATTTCATGTATTCCAGGCTGATCTCATCCTTACTTTGTGCTTGTGGAGTTTCTTTAACTTCTAATCTCTACATCTCTGTCTCCTAAGTATGAGAATTACGGTTATGCACCACCATGCTATATATGTGCCCTTCCCTTTTTTTTAAACTAGATTCCTACTGATGACAGAGGATTAAAATATCTGACATTTTAAGGTCCTCTATTCATATCCCAATTACTGTATAAGATGTTTATATTGATTTATTACCCCTTCTACTTCTTATTTAGCAATAGGCACATGATCAAGAAAAGCTGCTTCACTAAGTGTGTCAGAGACTGAATAAAAATTAGCATAACCAGACTGCTGCCAGCGCCGAATCATGCATGCTCAGAAGCTATCCATGAGCAGTGGGAACTTCCCCTTGGGACTCTGTGTGTATCAACTACAGAGGGGACATCCAGTCCAGGATGCTACCAATCCCTTGGGGAGATCTCTACTTAGGAACCACTGCTTGGGTAAATTTAAATCCTTGGCTACACAACAGAAAACTATTTTCAGCAGAATTCAAAGACTTAGAGAAAAAATGTGTGTATAACTAAGATCGATACTAAATAGTGAGAAACACTGTACTTAAGTGTCCTTACAATAGATACAGAAATATTTGTCACATAGTTTAAAGGATGTAATTCATAGTTGGGTATAGTGGTATATGCCTTTAATCCCAGCAGTTTGAGGCATCTGTCTCTGGTGGCAGCTTCATGGCTTCTCCTCTGATGCTGTCTACACTTTCTATAGATTAACTCATTAACCAATAAAAGCAACAATATATAGAAGGACTTCCCAAAAAGACAGGCAGACACTGGTCTACATAGTTCCAGACTAATGAAGGGCTACGTAAGAGGTTGTCTTAAAAAATAGGAAATAATTAATGAAAAGACTGTGCGGAATTCCTCAAACAAAAGATATAATGATATAATTTTGGCACCAATAACTCCATATCCAGACAAGAAGAAAGGGCTTTTTCCCAACCCAGTATTCACCTTTTCGTCTGGCCTATGGTATGTCCTCCTTCCTAAGTGCCTACTCCACATAAAGTTATGTGTGCTGCCTGCCAAGAATTAGGGCAGTGTAAAAGGGATCAAAGTCTAAAATTTTTAACATATGCATTAAACCCACACACTTTACAGCATGTGTCAAACTTTTCCCAACATCTATAAGCAGTTACAAATATCATTAGATCAATTTCAGTAGGAGTACAATGACATAGTGTGGATCCTCGCCTGAATAGAACACCATACAGAGGTTGTAGAAACCGGCTCAACATGGCATGGTACAGGTATGAAGGCGCTCTCCACATGGCCTAAGACAGGGTGCCCTGTGATCTGTTTACATTAATCCTGCTAGATGTCTTTTATTTGAGGTGCTCCAAGGACGGGCGACTTATGGCAGGATAATCCCCCAACCTAAGACAGGGCCCTGGGAACCCTAGGATGGGTAAGGGGGAAAGTAAAAAGGCCTGGTCCCCACTCGACCTAAGAATCATCAGGCACCCCTCTGTTCCCAGGAGAGGTAAATTGCTTCACCACTTGAGAGGAGGGTCTCTCCTTATCTCAGTCCCTTCTCCTTTAGATCTGACACCATGGTGGACTCTGACTGGCGCTCTCCACGTAATAACTACCTGCCTTTATATAAGAGAAAGGGCGATCTGTTGGGAGCCATTTCCCCCTAAAAATCATTACAGGAACAATCACCCTGGGGAGTCTGCAGGGAACCCCACACACATAATTATGCTAAGAATAGTTCTATTGCCCCACACCCAATTAAAGCTGTTAATGGAAAAAAAAGCTTGGCCTTATTTTAGGCTTATATCTAACTAGCCCTTATAACTTAACCCAATTCTATTAACCTACGTGCTGTCACATGGTTCATGTTTTTTACCCTTCCTCCTGTATGTCCTGCTTCCTCTGTGTCTAGCTGGCAACTCCGCCTTTCTTCTTTCCAGAGCTTTCTCTCTCTGAAAGTCCCACTTATAACCTCCTAGCTAGCTATTGGCCCTTTAGGTTTTTATTAAACCATTCACAAAGAAAAAAAATAGGAAATAAAATCAAATAATATAATTCATAAAACTTAAAGGTTTAGTACAAATTGAAAGTAGAAGAATATATATTTAAAAACTACTTATTTTATTTTATGTTATTAATATTTGCCTGCTTATCTATATGTGCACCATATGTATGCAGTGTCCATGGAGGCCAAAAGAGGGCATCGGGTCACCTGGATCTATGTTGTGATCTGCAATGTGGTTATGAATCCTCTGCAGAACAGTAAGTGCTCTTAAGTGCTGAGTCATCCTTTCAAGTTTTATTCCTCATCCTCAAGTATTTCCTTTATAAGTAAAATTTTAAGGTGTATTATTTAGATTTAGAGATGAGTATGGTATGCTAACATATAGGCATTCTGGCCCTAATTAAAGAGAGTTGTTGGTTATTTTGTGGTTAGGTTGTTATTCATTTATTTTCCCTCCTGCAATAGGGTTTCTCTGTGTAACCACTCTGGCTGTCCTGAAACTTTCTTTGTAGACCAGTCTGGCCTCAAACTCATAGTCTCATGCCTCTCCTTCCTAATGCGGGTACTGGAGGCAAACAACCCCATTGCCCATGTTGAGTTCTTGATCATTTTGAAATTTCTCCTTGTGATATCTTTAGAATGATGCATACTACATCTCCAGAAATACCATGTTTTATCACATGTGTTGAAGTTCCTTGATTCTTAGTGAGGAATATATACCAACTAGACCCCAGGGGGAGCAGCTTCAATCCTTTTTCCTGCTCCTTTATTTTCTTGCTCTTTCTAGCCTGCCTCAATGAGAGTCCCAGTGGACAGAGGCAAACCCAAAACGGCAGACAGAGAGCTCTTGAGGGGCTGTGGTGGCCTGTAATCAGCTAGCAGGAGGGCCACACTGATGTTTTGCATTCAATATACTGACTACACTTCAAGCAGCTTCTTCCAAACAGCAATTGCAACTCCACATTTACCAGCAGCATTTTGTGCTATGGGATACAGCAATGAAGGAATTCTGTTCCCTCAGGTACTGGCCTCAGACTCACAGAGATATGAGATAGGGGATTCTAACAAGACACTAAGAAAAATCTATATCTAAATCTCTATCCTTCTATGGAAGTCAGGATTTAAATATTTAGGTAAATTCCTTCTTGCTCAGAGAGGTTGAATAGTGAAATCCTAATGTGTCCTTTTTGATTGCATTTATGAAAATAGGTGTGTCCTTGTACTCAGCCTTCAATTAAAACTCTCACTACACTTAGTTTCTCTCTACAACTTCCTATCAGATGGTTGCTGGTGCAGCCAGTTGACCACAGGTTAATTTAATTTATTCAAAAAATGTAAAACATGTTTACATCATTAAAAAAGCATCAAAAAATGTAACACAGTGACAATAATATTCCACAGCAGCTGACCACTGTTGGAGATCAGCCCTCGCTAAATATAGTATGGATGATGTGTGAATAGAGACTGCACTTTTGTTTCCTGAACACCCAGAGCTCAATAATCACACAAAATTATTTTAATTACAACCCTATTTTGTCAACATCTCAGGCATATTGCTATATAGTTCCTACATCTTAAATTAACCCATTTCTGTTATTTTATATTTTACTACAAGGTTCATGGTTTCTTATTTCACATCATGACTCTCAGGGTGTTTTCATTTTCATTTATTTATTTATTTATTATGTATACAGTATTTTTTCTGTTTTTATGCCTGAAGGCCAGAAGAGGGCACCGGACCTTATTACAGATGGTTGTGAGCCACCATGTGGCTGCCAGGAACTGAACTCAGCATCTTTGGAAGAGCAGGCAATGCTCTTAACCAATGATCCATCTCTCGAGCCCAGTATATCCTCTTTTATGCTTTTGAAGATCACTGTGTTGAGCAAAGGCTTTACCACACTGATTGCATTCATAGGGTTTCTCTTCAGTATGTCTTCTTTTATGGTCTTGAACATTACTGTAAGATGGAAAGGCCTTCTGACACTGATTAGATTCATATGGTTTCTCTCATGTATGTGTTCTTTTATGGTTTTGAGGAGTATTATGATGTGCAAAGGCCTTACCACACTGATTGCATTCTTAGGGTTTCTCTCCTGTATGTGTTCTTTTATGTTTTTGAAGAGTACTATGTTGTGCAAAGGCCCTACCACACTGATTACATTCATAGGGTTTCTCTCCAGTATGTGTTCTTTTATGGTTTTGAAGATGATCATGACGAGAAAAGGCCTTACCACAATGATTACATTCATAGGGTTTCTCTCCAGTATGTGTTCTTTTATGGGTTTGAAGATTACTGTGGTGTGCAAAGGCCTTACCACACTGATTACATTCATAAGGTTTCTCTCCAGTATGTCTTCTTTTATGCTTTTGAAGATCACTGTGTTGAGCAAAGGCCTTACCACACTGATTACATTCATATGATTTCTCTCCAGTATGTGTTCTTTTATGGACTTGAAGAGTATTATGATGTGCAAAGGCCTTACCACACTGATTACATTCATAGGATTTCTCTCCAGTATGTGTTCTTTTATGTATTTGAAGATGACTGTGAACTGCAAAGGCCTTCCCACACTGATTGCATCCATAGGGTTTCTCTCCTGTATGTGTTCTTTTATGGGTTTGAAGAGTAGACTGTCGTGTAAAGGCCTTACCACACTGATTACATTCATAGGGCTTCTCCCCAGTATGTGTTCTTTTATGCATTTGAAGATGAATGTGTTGAGCAAAGGCCTTACCGCACTGATTGCATTCATAGGGTTTCTCTCCAGTATGTGTTCTTTTATGCATTTGAAGATGACTGTGAATTGCAAAGGCCTTACCACACTGATTGCATCCATAGGGTTTCTCTCCTGTATGTGTTCTTTTATGGGTTTGAAGAGTAGAATGTCGTGTAAAGGCCTTACCACACTGATTACATTCATAGGGTTTCTCTCCAGTATGTGTTCTTTTATGCATTTGAAGAGTAGAATGTCGTGTAAAGGCCTTACCACACTGATTACATTCATAGGGCTTCTCTCCAGTATGTGTTCTTTTATGCATTTGAAGATGACTGTGAATTGCAAAGGCCTTACCACACTGATTGCATCCATAGGGTTTCTCTCCTGTATGTGTTCTTTTATGGGTTTGAAGAGTAGAATGTCGTGTAAAGGCCTTACCACACTGATTACATTCATAGGGTTTCTCTCCTCTATGTGTTCTTTTATGGGTTTGAAGAGTAGAATGTCGTGTAAAGGCCTTACCACACTGATTGCATTCATAGGATTTCTCTCCAGTATGTTTTCTTTTATGTATTTGAAGGTGACTGTGAACTGCAAAGGCCTTACCACACTGATTGCATCCATAGGGTTTCTCTCCTTTATGTGTTCTTTTATGCATTTGAAGATGACTGTGAACTGCAAAGACCTTACCACAGTGATTACATTCATAGGGTTTCTCTCCTGTATGTGTTCTTTTATGGGTTTGAAGAAGACTGTATTGAGCAAAGGCTTTACTAAACTGAATATATTCATAGGGTACCTCTCTAGCATGTATTCTTTCATTCTTTTGAATATGACTGTGATCAGCAAAGACCTTACCAAGTAGATTACATTCATATGATTTTTCTCCAATATGTGTTCGTTTAAGACTTTGATGAGTTTCACAAAGAACAAAGTCTTTATCACCTTGACTATATTCATAGGGTTTCTTTCCAGCATGTGTTGTTTTCTGCATTTGAAGATGATTGTGACAAGCAAAGGCTTTATCACATTGCTTAATTTCACAGGATTTTTCTCGGGTATGTTTTTTTTCATTTTTTAGAAGATGAGTATTATAAGACAAGGCTTTAGCAGAGTGATAATATACTGAAAACTTCTCTCCAGTTTGATTTCTTTCAATCCTGCGAGAATAATTTACACACTTAAAAGTTTTACCACATTCAATGCACTATTGAACTTCATATCTATATGAATTAATTTTATATTTTTTTCAAATTGTTAAAAGCAATCAAATATTAAGGTTTTATAACTTTGTTTAAAAACATGTTTTGTTTTCTCATTAGGCATCATTTTTCATCTGGAAAAATATTCGTGATGATAAATTCCTTTGTGTTATGGTTTATCTTTTCATCTATACCTATATTTATTCTAGGACATTTTTCACATTTTTTGAAGAGAAATGCTATACTGAGTGCTCTAACAACTTTAGTGCATTCATAAATTTTACTATATTGTGAACCCTTATGCATTTGGTAAGTGAACTAAGACACATGGAAATATTTGCACAGACTTAGAACTCATGGATTTTTTGTAATGTAAGTTTGTATTTATGTATTAACAATAATGGTAGAAAATAAATTAACTTTGTATTCTTGGATCCAATTCAACATGAATAATCTACTTGATCTTAATTGTTCTTAAGGAGAGGTGTGCTAAATCTTAACATGTCACTATGCTTATACACTTGTGTCAAAAGTGATATATATATATATATATATATATATATATATATATATATATATATATGAAAGGAAGAATAGTGAATAAAGATTACCACAATGAATCCTCAAGGTTTGAATTTTACAGACTTGTGGTATAGATATTAAGGTTTCTTCACAACACCTGCCCCTTGACTCTAATAGCTGATTTCACTTAACTTAGAACAGTCACAAAAAGTATATGAGAAATACAAGACTTACCATGGACTATTGTTTTAGTAGAAAGTTTTGTAGCTCTACTCATCATCACTGAAATATGTTTACATTTTCTGTCATGAATAGCAAGAAACCAATGGACTGGCAGATCTACAACATAGCTCTCATGGTGCTATCAATCAAATGGTCTATCTGTGTAAACTTTGCTTCCTTGAACTTTTTGAAAATGTAATTCACATACATGAAATTGAGGTATATGTATTTGTGAGAATTTAATAATCATCAATGCATTTAAAGCTGTGCTTATTTACACTATTGCTTTTGCTTAAAAGTTCCAGAACACATTATAAACTCATCAGAGGCATATTGTTATGAAATTGCACAAGAAAATTACCTTGCATGTCTTCTAGAAAATTGACAATGTTCTTTGGTGTTAAGGTCTTCCCAAATGTATCCTAAAATACAGTACCAGAATATCTATGTTATATTATTTAACATTGTGCAACAATTAGCTTATTATCTTAAGTGAACCTAAGAACTATGACTGTGTTATTCACCTCATTCTTCTTCTTTCTAAGACAAATTCCAGAACAAAATCATTAATCAAGGAAAAGTTGTCTCCATATTTTGAAGCATGAAATAAATTCACTTTTACCTATAGTAGTTAGGTTTCTGAAGGTCTCCAGCATCACATCTTTGTAGAGATTCTTCTGGGAAGGATTCAGCAAATCCCACTCTTCCTTAGTGAAGTTGATATGCACATCATCATAGGTCACTGCCTTCAAAAATAGATCACACATGTGTACAATGTAAGCATGACAGTGACAACACTGGAAATGCATACTTCTTTGAAAGTATAGTTGTATGATTCTGGTGTTCCCAATTCTTATTTCATGACATAGGTAATCACTTTAGAAGAAAATGGAAAAGGAGAGTCAATTCTGTCATTTCTCTACATTTTTGATGGGATTTCACTTTATATGAGCAGTATCTATTAACAGGGAGAGAAAAAGAAAAAAAGATCAACAGTACATCATATGAATGAGAAAATTGTATGAAAAATTACATACCACATAAAGAAAAAGAATGATGGACAAACTGAGTGTATTGATGTATTGTATATTTAACCACAACACTCAGAAAACAGAGGTGGATATATTTGTCTCTGAGTTGAATGTCAGTCCAGTCTATGCAATCAGGTCCAGAAGCGGTGGCAGTACACTTTAACACCCTATCTCCATTGCAAAACACAATGAAACAAACAATAGGATAGAAAAACTGAAAGGCTATTATTGAAGTTCCTTTAAAGAGTTGTTTTCACTCCAGTTCTGTATTCATCTTCCAGACCTCTGAAGTACCCTAATATAAACTGCAATACCAATAACATTTTGTAGGAAAAGAACTGCCTACTCAAAATAGATCTTGTAGTAGAGCTATCATCATTATGATGTAATATCAACCAGGTTGAGTTGTTGTTGTGGGGCCCCAAATTCTTCCTGGAAACATGAAAAATTACTGCAGGAAAGTTCATTGTTCATTGTGGAAAACTAAAACATTATTTATATAGACATATACAGACATAAATATTCAATGGCATGTACAATAGAGAAAAAAATAGATATGAAGAAAAATGAAAATTTTTCAAAATTCTTATTTCTTTCAGTCCCATGCTCCTGACATGAGACAGAAACTCTGAAATTTTATTTTAACAACATGGTTGGCTTTATACAGGGACAAAGCCAGATTCCACCTCTATATACTCATAAATATACATCCACCTAAAAAAACCACCTGACAAAATGATAGGATAAAAGTGTAGATTACTTAATCTGCTCTAAAAAGAATAAAGGGGGATATATACATATGATGAGATAAAAGGGTAGATCTTTAAAATTAAGTTTAAAAAGTAACTACTTATTTATATATTTTTATATTGATATATATGTATGCTTCCTTTTGATAATAATTTGACATTATTTTTGTTAAAACATACTGTCTATGATGTTATATTCTTACTCAAGATATTTTACCTAATACAACTCCCTTAAACATGTAATGAAAATTTCTAGTCCTTGAAAGTTATTATTATTAACAAATTAGGATATAAAGTACTGAACATTAGTAGTTTGTTACTTATTAGAATTGAAATTATATTCAAGTTAGCTATGTTTTAAACATTATTCAGAATTATATTAGATGATTCAAATGTACATACTTTAGAGTAAATATTTGCTGAAGTAAAGCAAACTTTGTCTCTTTGGGGATTAAAAATTACTTCTGAAAATATACAAAAAGGAGATTCTATTAATTATTCAGCATATAAAATAATTTTACAAAAGTTTGACCAAAAAAGTTAAAAATTAGGAGAGATTATTTGTGGAATCTTATTAATTTTCAGAAATTGCTGCAAGACATTGACCATCTATAGCCCACTGTTGGAGTAAAAAATTCCAAACAGGGGGCTGGAGAGATGGCTCAGCGGTTACGAGCATTGCCTGATCTTCCAAAGGTCCTGAGTTCAATTCCCAGCAACCACATAGTGGCTCACAACCATCTATAATGAGATCTGGTGCCCTCTTCTGGCCTGCAGGCATACAGACATACAGAATACTAAGAATACTGTACACATAATAAATAAATCTTAAAAAAAATTATAAAAAAATTCCAAACAGTAATTAGAACCAAACCATAAAAGGTGATAAGGATTTATATAGTCAAAGAGAATAACCATCTAAAGCAGAAAAAAAATTGGTTTAGTGGAAATAAAATTATAGGAGGCACATACAGATTGTTTGGATCTGAAGTTTGGTTACATTCAAGACATTTTTTTTTATACAGGCTTTCTCTTTAGCTTTGGAATGTGTCTTGGAACTAGCTCCTGTAGACCAGGCTGGCCTCAAACTCCACCTGCCTCTGCCTCCCAAGTGCTGGGATTAAAGGAATGAGCCACCACTTCATGGTCTTCATTCTAGACATTTTTTAAACTCTCTGCATTCCCCTATAGGAATTTTATTGCAGAGGAAATATATTATCTTAAAATTGATATTTTTACCATATTAACAGACTAAAAGCTATAAAGTTATGTGGAAAATATCTGAGTTGATTTTAAAAAGAAAATTGAAACCATCTATTAGCAAGAATTGACCAAGTTTAAATTGTAGCATGTTTTACTAATGTTAAAATTGAATCCTAATGGACAGGAAGTAAACATTGGCAAAGAGCTAGGAGTAATATCTTGGGAGAGATTAACAACAAATATCCCTTTTACCATAATTTTAATAATCATAATGATCACCTGGAGTCATTTCACACTTAAGGAAGCCCTTTGAGATCAAGCATGCCTGCTGTTCTTCTTCCAGTAACCTTGAGGGCTGTGAATAACATCTGTGTTAGCCAACAGAAAAAGCATTTTGCCCAGTTAAAAGAGACCACTTTTTTCTATTAACATGTGGGCTAGTGTAGACCAGCTAAGGGCAATCCTTGGTAGTGATTAGAAGCTGCTTAGCTGGATCAGATAATGCACAGGTTTGAGCTGCCTGCAAGCACAGTGCAGGGAGGTACTTCTTTTTGATCTGCTTTTTGACTGTGTTTAGTATATATGCTGGCTGAGAAATAAACTCAGGCTGCTTTCTATTGACCTTTCATCCTCTCCGTCTATCCTATGATTCTGTCTTTCTCTTAATCTAACTTTTCCTCAGCCTCAGCATCCCCTAAAAGGGAACCCATAGATGAATTTTGCTAGACTAACCAAATGGGGTATCCTGTCTCTACAGGTCCGCAGACTGAATTCTGTTTCTACAAAACACTCAGTCCTCAGCTCCTCTCTCATACCACCTTATATTTCTCTCTCTGCCCAGACATGCCACTTCCTATCTGCAACTCCTTAGTGATAGGATTAAAGATATGAGACATCAGCATTTGACTCTACAACAAACTGGTGTGACTACTGAGATTAAAGGTGTGTGCCAGTATTGCCTGGGGTGTAAGGCTGGCCATAGCATCTGTTTTACTTCATGATCTTCAGGCAAGTTTTATTATTAAAATATCAATGAAAAATAAAATTAAAGCCAGGTGGTGGTAGCTCACACCTTTAATCCCAGCACTCGGGAGGCAGAGGCAGGGAGATCTCTGTGAGTTTGAGGCCTAGAAGAGCTAGTTCCAGGACAGGAACCAAAAGCTATGGAGAAACCCTGTTTCAAAAATCAAAAAAAAAAAAGAAAAGAATAGAAAAATAAAATTAAATAATTGGAAGCAAGCATCTAAGATCAAGAAGAGAAAAGTAAAGCTGTTTATCACCATCGAGTATAAAAATATTCTGAGTACAAATTGGTGAAGGTCCATCATTTTCATAAACAATAAATAATATAATTGAATTATGGTTCATAAAATCAACAATATAGACAGCACCATTCATAAAACAAGAAACAAAAACAAATTTACATATATAGTATATGTATATATATATACATATATACATATATATATATATAATTGTTTCTTAAAGAAGAACTACAAGATTCTAATCAAAATGAATTCCCATGAAGTCACTGACCATCGTGCATCCTGTACACTCCTGTTTTCTCCTTTACCTATAATTGAAAATGGGTTTGGAGAAAAGGGCTTGATGTAGGCGGGTCATGTGTCAATGTGTTGCTTTCATTGGTTAATTAATAAAGAAACTGCTTGGCCTGATAGGTCTGAACACAGGTGGGTGAAGTAGACAGAACAGAATGCTGGGAAGAAGGGAAGTGGGTCAGTTGCCATGAAGCCAGCCGCCAGGTCAGACATGCTGAATCTTTCCTGGTAAGCTACTGACTCGTGGTGCTACACAGATTACTAAACATGGGTTAAAGCAAGATGTGAGAATTAGCTAAAAATAGGCTAGAACTAATGGGCCAGGCAGTGTTTAAAAGAATACAGTTTCCATGTAATTATTTTGGGTAAAGCTAGCCGGGTGGCGGGAAGTGACCCGCCACACTTTCTACAGAGTGACATCCATCTCTACACTACAAGGGCTGTTTCACCAAAATTTACAATATTCTCTTGAAGTTTTCTGACATTTTTACTTTACAGAAAATAGTTTTGATTACTGAAAGCATCTTATTCTCTTATGATAAAGAAAATGATGTCTGTTGGGATCAATTACCATGTTGTTACCTACTCTTGGTGATTGAATCCAAGTTTGCATCAGAGTGAGGAAATGAAAACTTTTTAAATGAAATTTCAAGAGAAGAGATTTTTTTAAAGAATCAGTGTACATGTAAAGTAACTTGATTTACTCTAACTGCTTTATAAGTCCCAAGCAGTTTTGAAAATGAGGTTACTGCTTTTTTTTGTGTATGTTTGTGCATGATAGACTATCTTACACACACACACACACATACATACAGGTGACTGGGAGGTTGTCAGATCTGCTGAATTGCGAATAGTAGAAATTTATTAACTTCCCAACTTGCATGTAGGTATTTGAACTCAGGTCATCTACAAAAAGAATATGTGCCGAGCCACCTTACAATGCACATAAAACCTTTTCTCCAATAAGTCAAGTCTTTCTCAGATTAATGAAAACAAAAAACAAAACATAAAAAAGAAAAAATGATCCTTATAAAGATGATCTAAAAACTATAATTTTGTGTATGATAAGTTTCGACTATTAAATGAATACAAATAGCTTTGCCCAATAATTTATAACTGGACAGCTGATAACAAACCAATATTCACAGTGGAAATACTCAGAAGGCTCAAGGAATTATGTATTTATCATACCAACACTTAAGTAGCAAAGATCTCAATATGAAGATAGAAACAACTGGAAAACACAGATACACCAGGAAATCAAAAGAGGCAGGCACCTAAGAAGAAAAAAGCAGTCTTGCAACAGAAACTTTACAAAAAAATAAAAATGACCTGATAAATTTAGAAATTTTCTGAATAAAATTGATGAAGGTCCATTATTTTCAAGATAATCAATAATATATTTGGATTACAGTTAGATTACAGAAAAGTAGTATCTCATTTATATAATATGACATCTATACTTTCCACAGTGATACATAAATCAAAAATGTGCACAACTTTTGTGAAAGAATTAAGGGGAAGGAAACAAAAAGGCAAAAGCAGTGACAAAAATATATAGTCAACTTTTAATCAAAAGACCAAAGAAATCTTTGGAAAGGAAAAGTGTGATCTTGACCAATGTTACCCAACAATCTTTGATTATATGTGTACAGAAATTAAATAAACACAAACTGCACAACTTTTACAACGTTATCTCAAAGTGACCCTTAAACTGTTGTTTCTGACCTCCAATTACTGATCTGTCTTACAAAGATAGAAACCTCATGATTTTGATATTCTCTTTGCAAACAGAAGAGATCTCTTTTGATGGCTCTCCAGCTGCTTGTGCTGTTTTTGGTTTCAGATAAATGCTGCTCCACTGAAACCCAATCCCAAACAACCTAGAAAAATGATTTAAGGAGCAGTGGGGAAAAGGTGGTTGGAGATTTGTGCCTGAGCAGTGGGCCTGGGGCCTTTGGGGAGCCTGAGAGGGAGAGCCAGGGGTGCAGGGGACTATGGGAACAGCCTTCCCAATGAGCTCTAATCCTGTTTCCTCTCTCTACAGTTCTGGGAACACCTGGGGAGCCCCTGGCAGCCAAGAGCAGGAGGAAGAGCTGGGACTACTTAAGGTAGATCCCAGGGATCACATCATTGAGGGCCCAGAGCTAGAAGTGATCAGGGGAGTCAGGAGATGGAGGAAGAGGATGAGGAGCTACAAAATGAGGTAGAGAAGCAGATGAATGAGAGTACAACCCCAGACAATGCTGGCTTAGTGATCACGTCTCTTGAGGAGAAGATGGAGGCTGATGCCAGTTACATCTATCTTGGCAATGTGGACTATGGTACAACAGCAGAATAGCTGGAAGCTCACCTTCATGTATGTGGTTCAGTCAACCATGTTACTACAGTCTGTGACAAATTCAGTGGTCTTGCCAAAGGGTTTACATATGTAGAATTATTAGACAAAGGGTCAGTGAGAAATTCCCTGGCTTTAGATGATTCCCTGTTTAGAGGGAGACAGATTAAGGTGATTCCCATCGGCACAACCGATGGGTTTCCCATGTGCCCCATACCATGCCAAAACTACCAATTACCTCAGCTCCCAGTCTTGATTCTGGGATCAAAAAAAAAAAAAAGAAAAAAGAAAGAAAAAAGAAAAAGAAAAGAAAAGAAAGAAAAACAAAATTTGGAAAAATATTTTTTAAAAAAGATACACTGTGGAAGGGGGAGAATTCCATAACTAACTTAGGAGGGACATGCTCTGGGTAGTAGGGTAGGCCCAGGGAGAGGGGTAGAGGTGACATATTCCCTCTGGAGATTTGATATGGACATTTCTCAAATGTGCAACCTGCACCCTGTTTTCCTGCTCCACTTCACTCTCTTTGTGCCTGCTCAAGGGTAGGTGGGCACAGGTGGTAGGAGCACTTATTTTTACCCAGAGCTCTGGAAGGGCACCAATCTGTTTAGCTTGTTACCTACCCTCATATTCTCCCTGCCTGTTGTAGTCCCTGCCTGCTTCTGATTTTCCAGGTCTCGGTACACCCTACCCTTCTTTTCTCAGGGCTCCTGCCTCTCCAGTTTGTCTGGTCAATTATTTTGTTTGCTTCTTTGTTTACTTTTCTGTCTTGAGTGTCTTTCTTTGCAGGTTTTTCTAGCAGAAAGAACTCACTCCCAGGGGATTCAGTGTAAATTCCACTTACCCATGGGGAAATACAGTACTTTGTTTTGGAAAGTTTTACAGTGTTTTTTTTGTTGTTGTTGTTTATCAGGTGTTCTTCTTTCGTTTTACTTCTTTCTTTACATTTTTCCCTTTTATTTGGAGGGCATGGGAAGAGGTGGGAATAAGGAGGTGGGAGCTGGATTTTGTTGACTTTTTAAAACTCATTTTCAAAGGATGGGGTTTTTAAAATAATGTGACATGAAGAATATTGTCTATGGAAAACAAAAAAATGGTTTAAAATTTATTCTCTGGTACAAGAATTATAGCTTAAGGTGTGGATTGTGCTCTATCTACCTGCCCAACACAATGCACACCTGAAAAATGTCTGCAGATGAGAAACTCCTTTGTCCCCTGGAACTAAGCTTCACTGGATCACACCATTGCAGCTAGTGGCAGCATCACATTAAACATTCTAATCATGCATTGCTAGAAGATCAATATCATCATTTCCTGCCAGTTCCAAAACTATTTGTAATCTTTATAACACAAATCTGAAATTGAAATGCAATATTAAGAACTTGTGGAATGTAGACCTTCAGTTTCTTAATCTCTCTTCCCACTGCACAACAAGAGCAGGGCACATGTGTGTGCTCTGGACAATCACCATCATATCCTGAATTTCCAGAGACTTCCCTGCCCTAATATGTTCATATACAGGGAGGCTCAGAGGACAAGAGCCACTGCCAACATGAACCACATGGACCAACACAACTACAGTCTGTCTCATGATCAATCCAAGTTGCAGCAGAACTGACAGTTCAACATACCTGAACACCCAACACTCACCATGGTATAGCTTGTGATCGTCCTTACTACTTCTTACAGCAGAGGCATAAGAGAATCATGGAAAGAACCTACAAACTACAGGCCACAAGTACTCACCATTGCTAATGCTTCCCATAATCCCTCACTGGCTAGGGTCACTCAGCTTCGCCTCACAATATTAACAGCTCCTCTACTGGAGGATCAGAGTTCAAATGACTCAGACAGCACAGTCCTAAAGTTCTGCCCTACCAGTCCAGCAGATAGGAGGCTAGTTTAGAAAGTTTGTATTTAGTACACATTATTCCACTCCCCTATAGCACATCCTGTTCCTCATCCAAAGCACAGGGTTCTTTGTGTGCACATTCCATTACATACCCACTTTCCAGTGCAGCCATCCCATTGCATCAGAGATGGGAAATCCTGCAGACAAACACAAGTCACTTTCATAAAGTAACTACTGTTACTGTGTAACTGTGGTTACTTTGTAACTCTTATTAAAGAAAAAGAGACCATGAATTAGAAAACAATCAGGATCATGTTCAGAACTGGAGGGAGCAAAGACGATATGAATATGATGTAGTTATAATCTCAAAAATTATTTTGAAAAGTTGAAACAGCCTTATTGCCATGTACTAGGGATTCGTATTAGAGCACAATAAATATTTCTCATGTATTTTCCCAAAAGATGAAGATCTTAATCAAGAAATGTAACAGTCCTGTTAAGCAGGGACACAACATTTTACCCAGATCATCTATTTTGGGTGAACTACTGTAAATATAGCAATTAGGTTTTAATATAAAGTCAGTCCCATACCCAGATTGCTATTGTCTGTGGACTGCAAACAATGGTCAATCAGTATAATAATGTAGCATCTAAAATTGACTACCTGATTTGACATAAGTAATCTCAGTGGAAGGAGGAAAGCTCTCACCCTCAGGTCAACCTCTCAATTCCTTCTCTGTGTCTCCACCAGCTTCAAAGTTCGTCAATGAGTTCAATTTTTATACCAATCCCTCTTCATTTCTAAGTCCCCAAAAAGCCGGAAAGATTAGCAGACAGTCATGAACTGCTTTATTTTTCTTTCTCACTGACTACTTAAGGACAAACCTGGAAGGAATTGTAGGACTGTCTTCCTAGAACTGGGCAACAGAGGCAGGATTGGGTGTTCAAAGTAATTCTCAATTACATAGCATGAATCAAGCCTATAGTAGACATTGCTCTACATAGAAATCAATGTAACTTGAAAGAAATGAAATTAAACTATCAATGACTTAGAAACATTGGAGAAAGAAAAGAATAGAGATAACAGCAGCAATACACTTAAAGAAAGTATTTGAAATTGCTACCAAAAGGTGATTTTTAAAGTGATGACAATAATGCACTTTTAGGCCGGCAGTGGTGGCACATGCCTTTAATCCCAGCACTTGGAAGGCAGAAGCAGGCAGATCTTTGTGAGTTTGAGGCCAGCCTGGCCTACAAAAGCTAGTTCTAGGACAGGCTCCAAAGCTACAGGGAAACCCTTTCCACCCCCCAAAAAAATGCAGTTTTAAAATTAAATAAAATTTTCTATATTGACTTTACAAAAGAGTAGGCCATTCTCTAGGAGAGGGGATATCATTAATAAGAGATAGATTGATGGTGTCCATAAACATATGTTGACTGCTGAGTTCTGTAACTTGACACATAGAGTTAGTCAATGGCCTGTTTTACAAATCTCTGGGCAGACATAACTCTGCAAGGAAGATAGATCATATATCTTACCAAAAGCAATCTATAGATTGAATGCAATGCCCATAAAATCCCAGCAAAATTCTTCAAAGTCCTCAAAAAAATGGTACTCAAATTCATATAAAAAAAAAAAAACAGGAGAGCCAAAACAAGCCTATACAGAAAAAGAACTTCTGGAAGCATCACAATCCCTGACTTCAATCTTTACTACAGAACTACAGTAATCAAAACAGTGTGGTATTGGGATAAGAATAGACAGAAAGACAAATGGAACTGAATAGAAGACCCAGATATCAATCCAAACAGTTTCAAATACCTGATCTTTGACAAGGAAGTAAAAAATATCAAAGGGAAAAAAGAAAGCATATTTAACAAGTGGTGCTGACATAACTGGATATCAACATGTAGAAATATGAAAATAGACCCCTATCTATCACAATGCACACAACTAAAGTCCAGATGGATCAAATACTTTTAACAGAAAACCAGCCGTAACTGAAACTTATAGAACAGAAAGTGGGAAGTACACTTGAAGGCATTGGCACAGGGAACCACTTCCTAAATATAACCCCAGCTGCACAGACATGAAAGAAACAATTAATAAATGCGACCTCCTGAAACTGAAAAGCTTCTGTAAAGCAAGGGACATGATCTACAAGACAAAAAACAGCCTATGGAATGGGCAAAGATCATCCCTAACCCCACATCAGAGGTCTGATCTCCAAAATATACAAAGAATTCAAGAAATTGGATACCAAAAGAACACATAATTCAATAAAAAATGGAGTAAAGACCTAAACAGAGAACTCTCAACAGAGGCATCTAAAATGGCGGAAAGACACTTAAGGAAATGTTTAATATCCTTAGTCATTAGAGAAATGCAAATCAAACAACTCTGAGATTCCATCTTACACCTGAAAGCATGGTCAAGATCAAAAACACTGATGAGAACTTATGCTGGAGAGGTTGTGGGAAAAAGAAACACTTCTGCATTGCTGGTGGGAATGCAAGCTGGTACAGCCCCTTTGGATGTCAGTGTGGCAATCTCTCAGAAAATTAGAAAACAGCCTTCCTCAAGACCCACTAATACCAGTTTTGGGTATATAGCCACAGGATGCTCATTCGTGCCACAAGGACATGTGCTCAGTTATGTTCAAAGCAGCTTTGTTTGTCATAGCCAGAACCTGGAAACAACCTAAATGCTCCTCGATAGAAGAATGGATTAGAAAAATGTGGTACATTTACACAATGGACTGCTACACAGCAGAAAAAAATAATGACATCTTGAATTTTGCAGGAAAATGGATGGAGCTAGAAAACATTATTTTGAGTGATGTAACCCAGGCACAGAAAGACAATTATCACATGTACTCACTCACAGGTGGTTTTTAAGCATAAAGCAAAGAAAGCCAGCCTACAAATAATAATCCCAGAGAACTTAGAAAACAATGAGAACACTAAGAGAGACATACATAGATCTAATCTACATGGGAAGTAGAAAGTAGAAATTGACAAGATCTCCTGAGTAAATTGGGAGCATGGGGACCTTGGGAGAGGGCTGAAGGGGGGAGGGGAGAGGCAGGGAGGAGACCAAAGAAAAATGTAGAGCTCAATAAATATCAATAAAAAAATTGGATTAAAAAAAAGCTCAGCCGGGCAGTGGTGGCACACGACTTTAATCCCAGCACTCGGGATGCAGAGGCAGGTGGATCTCTGTTGGTTCAAGGCCATCCTGGTCTACAAGAGCTAGTGCCAGGACAGGCTCCAAAGCTACAGAGAAACCCTGTCTAGAAAAACAAAAACAAAAAAACAAAAAATATAGCTCAATCATACCTGCAGAGGAGAGTTGCCTAATTGCAAATTCAATGTTCCTTGACTCACGATAACCTTCCTAATCTGGACAACCACACAATCTGGTCTGTGTTCATTCACATGACATTAATTTACACATGCTGGGCAATTACAAAAAACTCCTGCTACCACAGTCAGTCCCTTTTCATAGTGGTGGCTCCAACAGCTGATTTTCTATGCTGTGCCCCCTGCAGTGCACACAATAATCTATTCTTCCTATTGTGGTCTGAGGACAGAAGAAATTCTCCATATGCAAATCCTTTTCCTGTGCCTGCATTGTGCAGTCAACTACATGGCTCAAATGCTTTATTTTATTTTATTGGTTTTTTTATTCGACAGGGTTTCTCTGTAGCTTTGTTCCCTCCCCTGCAACTAGCTCTTGTAGACCAGGCTGGCTTCAGATTCATAGAGATCTGCTTGCCTCTGATGCCTGAGTACTTGGATTAAAGGCATGCACCACCACTGCCCGGCAAATAAATAATTTCAAAACTGTGAGTTGGTACAGTCATTTAGGACCTTTGAAGGTGTAATATAGAGGACACTCAACGTCACTGCCAAGGAAAGCAACAGACAGGGACCAAGGCCACCTCAGTCAACATAACAGAAATTGTCTCAGAAACAATATTTCTATCAGGATGGAAATGCAGCTCTTCTAGAATTAACATACCTTCCCACTGAGAAATCACATCACACACATAGAAGATTAATAAAGAAAAGTCTCTTTATTTATAAAATATTTATTTATTATGTATATAATATTCTGTCTGTGTGTGTCTGTAGCCCAGAAGAGGGCACCAAACCTTCTTACAGATGGCTGTAAGCCACCATGTGGTTGCTGCAAATTGAACTCATGACCTCCGGAAGAGCAGGCAGCGCTCTCAACCACTGAGCCATCTCTTTAGCCTGAAAAGTCTCTTTAATGAGGTTATGCATTGATCTCTGTCCAATGCTCAAGGGGAGCTAGGTTAGACAGATTTTGCATTCAATATATGCTGTTATCCATAAGTATCCCTTAGGATAATGGTCCAGATTATACTTTGAACAATTGAAATAGAAACAGGCAACTTGCCAGTCTAAATATTTAGTCAAAAATATTCTCAGAATATTTTTTTAAGTATGCCAGTGACCTGTTATAGCAGGTCATTCTTCACTGACAGGGCTCTAAGGTGAAGATCACAAGGGAGGAGAAAGAATGGACTGGACAAGTAAAAGGTAAAAAAGATAGGGTGGGGTGGGGAAGTGTTGCAGAAGCTACGTCCCATGCCTAGTAAGATTCTTTTTTTTTTTTTTTTTTTTTAGGGTTTCGAAACAGGGTTTCTCTCTAGCTTTGGAGCCTGTCCTGGCACTATCTCTTGTAGACAAGACTGGCTTCGAACTCACAGAAATCCACCTGCCTCTGCCTCCCGAGTGCTTGAAGTAAAGGCGTGCACCACCAGAGCTAGGCTAGCCTAGTAAGATTCTTAAGAAAAATAGCATCTTTACAGGGCGGTGGTGGTGCACTTTTAATCCCTGCACTAAGCATGCAGAAAGGCAGATATCTCTGAGTTCAAGGCCAGCCTGCTCCACAAGAGTTAGTTCCATGATAGACTCCAAAGCTACAGGGACTGTCTTGAAAAAACAAACAAAAAAAAATACCATCTTGCGAGGTGGTGGTGGCAAGTGCTTTTAATCCCAAGACATGGGGAGAAGAGCCCTGTGCTTCTCTGTGAGTTCAAGGCCAGCCTGGTCTACAGTTAGAACTGTCCCAGAGAAACCTTGTATCAAAGAGAGAGAGACAGAGAGAGAGAGAGAGAGAGAGAGAGAGAGAGAGAGAGAGAGAGAGAATGATGGCAATCATTTTGTGTACTGCTTCCTGGGGGGAAATAAGAGAGTTATATGAAGACAGCAGAAACTATGATACAATGAGACAAATTTAGGAAGTGGCTAGCCCAAAAATTCTAAGCAAAGGGTATACAGGGTATCTTGAAATCTTGGCTAAGTGCAGAGCAGCCTTGGTACTCATAACCATAGCTCAATATGGTTGGAAGGGTTGGGCTGTCAAGATCTGAAGCAACCCCTCCACAAAGGCCTGGAAAGCAGGCCATTATGGGCTTTCCAATGCATATTCCTGTGTTAGAAAAGGAGCTCTGTTTTATTATCAACACATCAGGTCCTCAGGGATACTTACATGGCATAAAGCTGTTACTAGGTCTCCCAAGAATATCCTTCCTCCCTGCCTGAGATCCTAAATGAAAGCCTTGGTTAATCAGGCCAGTCCTTCACACAACAGTGTTTTACATTTCAAATATGTCACCTGGTGTCATATTGCTCATCTGACAGAAGAATGCTTTTCTTCTTCTATGTCATGGAACTTTATGACATAACAGGCCTTAAGGTTGGCTGTGACCCTGGACTGCCTCCTTGAGCAGCTTGTTAAGAGTTTTTTTTCTTTGTTATTTGGATGGACCAAGTGAGGTTTTTTTTTTTTTTTTTTTTTGATATTTTGAGACATGGTTTCTCTGTTCTGTCCTGAAACTCACTTTTGTAGATCAGGCTGGCCTCGAACTCACTGATATCCACCTGCCTCTGCCTCCAGAGTTTTGGAATTAAAGGTGTGCACTACCTCCACCTGGCAGTGACTTTTTATTATTAAAATCAGTGATGGCTTCTTTGAATTGGGTTGGAGTCAAATATCTGGACAATCCGGGTGAACAGTGTATACCCGGACATTCTAATCTCTACCAGCTCTGATTAGCATATACTTATATTTCGGTTGTTTTAGACGCGGTTCTCGTTCTGCTAAATTCTCCTTTGTGAGACCTAATTATTTTTTAAGCATTGGTAAATCTATTGTATTACCAATTCTACTCTTCTACATTATGGTACTGCAGTGGAGAGCTACATGACAAATGAGATGCCTTTGATAATATCCACAAACTTAAATATAAATTCAGATTATATTTAAAGCTTAAATGCAAAGTGCTCAATATTGAGAAGATATAGGAGAAACTAGGCTTCTCTGAGTTTGGCAAGTTGTTTCCATAAATGCATCAACCCATTTGAACTTGACAAGGAAGGTGTTTGTACACACAGCTTCCTACTCCCAATACTCTAAGCACATTAAGCCTCAGAGCAAAGCTATTCAGAAGCCTGCCCCTAGGCCCATGAGTTCCCAAGGACCATGAGGGACTTCACAATACAGGGAAAATGGCGGCAGTTTCCCACCCAGACCCACGGAGGTAACACCATAGAGTCCTCCGCACCTCACTCTCTGGTCCTTCATATCAGGAGACAGCATTCCCTCACTCACCATGTTGTGCTTCTCCATTTTGCCAAAGTCCTCAGCGCATCATTTCCCTGCATCAGCAGCTGCACCCGAGAACAGGAATCCACTGGCACCAGCTCTTCTTCAAAGCCAAGACTGAAGGTGGCTGCCCGGAAGAGATCTGCACTTGTCTGACTGGCAGGTCACCTGGAGTGCATGATTGGCTAGTGAATCCTGAGTGACAAGAGCACCTCCCATAGGGCTATAGTGTGCTTAAAGAGACAGAATACTGGTTCCTGTCTAATCCATTCACCCCAATGGAGAACTTCTTCAGATTTGAGAATATATACATTTCAATAGCATTTGCCCAAGGCTACAAAAGCAAACAACTTCATCTTCTTGCACTCCATAGGAACTTTCTCTTTTTTTTCCATCACACTAACGTGACTTGTGAGGTGCACTGTGCTAGGTGGGTGGAGTAATTTCCTGTCCCACAGGGTAAGGATGCCTAGAATACTAACAACTAAAGAGAGTTTTAACGTTACAAAATGAAATATTTGTTCCGTGGCTTCAATCTGAGGTCAGATAAACTTAAGATATTTTTTACATGGTTTTCACAGGGATTTTACACGACAGGAAAAAGAAAATCAGGGGGCTGGAGAGATGGCTCAGTGGTTAAGAGCATTGCCTGCTCTTCCAAAGGTCCTGAGTTCAATTCCCAGCAACCACATGGTGGCTCACAACCATCTGTAAAGAGGTCTGGCGCCCTCTTCTGGCATTCAGACATACAGACAGAATATTGTATACATAATAAATAAATATATATATAAAAAAAAAGAAAATCAGGAACCAGATCTCAAATAAGATGATTGGTTTTCCCCCATTAGAAAGCTGGATGATGAATCCTTTGTTTATGGGTTTTATTCATTAAATTCGAAGCAAATTCCAGGCAAATGAGTAATAATAAAAAGAGTAGTGTTCGTGGAATTTTTTTCTCAAGACAGGGTTTCTCTGTGGCTTTGGAGCCTGTCCTGGAACTAGCTCTGTAGACCAGGCTGGTGTCGAACTCACAGAGATCCACCTGCCTCTGGCTCCTGAGTGCTGGGATTAAAGGCGTGTGCCACCACCGCCTGGCTGTTCGTGAAAATTTGAATACGTAGAGAGTAATGGAGATAGGAAGAATGTCTTCATGAGCACTATTGTTAACCAGCACATCTCCCTCCATAGTCAGGTGAATAAAATATACAACTGCAGTATTCAAGATTCTCTACATGAACAGGACAGGCAGAATGATTCTCACCATTTATGTAAAAAGTGAGCTTATTAGAATGTCTCACAAACTGTGGTCCAGGGAACTTAAGAATAGCTGACTACCAATGGCAACTGAAGAATACAATAGATTGCTTCTCAGCCTTTTGTCTAAGATCAAGTGAAGAATCCAGTAGTTGTTCAGCACACAAGGCTCTGTGACTGAGATGGTTTTAGGTATTCACCAGAATTACAACGAAGTAGGTTTTAAAGCTAGTAAAGATCTAGAGCACAGAGGCAAAAAAAGACTTTTCTTCTTCAAAATACTTTATATGTGACTGCTGCTACCAGAATGTAAGATGCTGATTAAAGTTGGGTCATAGTCTTTGTTTGATTCAGTTTTTTATGTTGTTGCTGTTGATTTCAAGACATGATTTTTCTGTGTAGCTGTAGAGCTTATTCTGTAGCCAGAATGGTCTCAAAATCCCACCATCTCTGCTCATAAGTGATGTTGTTAAAACTTTGCACAGACACGGGCTGGAGAGATGGCTCACTGGTTAAGTGTGCACAAACACCAAGCAGCTTAAGGTGGGTCCGATCATCTCAAATTATACAGATTAATGGAGTATTTTCCCATTTCAAAACATTAAAGTGCCAGGCGGTGGTGATGCGCACCTTTAATCCCACATTCAGGAAGCAGAGGCAGGTGAATCTCTGTGAGTTCTAGGCCAGCCTGGTCTGCAAGAGCTAGTGCCAGGACAGCAGCCTCCAAAGCTACAGAGAAACCCTGTTTCGAAAAACTAAAAAACAAAACAAAACAAAAAAACTTTTAAGTAAAATCTTTCTCACGTGGGGGCTGGAGAGATGGCTCAGCAGTTAAGAGCAGTGCGTGCTCTTCCAGAGGACCCGAGTTCGATTCCCAGCAACCACATGGTGGCTCACAACCATCTGTAATGAGGTCTGGTGTCCTCTTCTGGCCTGCAGGCATATATGTAAACAGAATATTGTATCCATAATAAATAAATATTTAACAAAAAAAATCTCTCTCAGGTATAATCAGTTCTTTCTGTAACAGATGATCCCAGAGGTAGTCAGTTTTGACTACCAAAAATAGCCATTTCAACAGCCAAGACAGAAGAAATGAGAAAAAACCTTGTCTGCAAGAGGCGTAAAGAGCTTGGGAGATGTTTTCAAAACAGTGCTTTTCCTCAAAAAAGGAAGCATGGGGATTTTACGTAGGGAGTCTGAACATGCTTGTGTAATGTTCACCCTTTCCTTAAGCATGCTCAGTTAACAAATCCACTTCTAAACATGATCACAATGTAAATGCAGAGACACTTAGAGACAGTCTTATCTCAAAATCATGTAGGAAGTAATGTAAATTAGACAAATGATTGAAAGAAATGCCTCTGGCATGGTCATTCTGCACCATACAATCTTCCTTGAAAATCAAGTAGATTTCAAGTGAAATCAAGTAGATTTCACACTGTGAAAACTCGAATATCAATCATGATGCTTATTCTAAAAGATAAGTTTACCAACACCATAATTTTCACAAACACAAAAGACCGAGAACACAAAACCAGAAAACTTCAAGGAAAAGTCACCTAACAACTCTCTATACAGTGTTTCTGGAGGAACAGTTACAATGATCTCTATTAATCTCAGAGAAAGCTGCTTTTGCTCTGAGCAGGCTGACGAGGCAGAAGGCCACAGCTGCTACACAGTCTACAAACAAACAAAAAATCACACAATCCAGTAAAACAAACAAAAAAAAACCTGAATAACGCCAGGAGATGGTGGCGCATTCCTTTAATCCCAGCACTCGGGAGACAGAGACAGCCGGATCTTTCTGAGTTGGAGACCAGCCTGGTGTACAGAGCTAGTTCCAGGACAGGCTCCAAAGCCACAGAAAAACCCTGTCTCAAAAAAACCAAAAAAAAAAAAAAAAAAAACCTGAATAACATACAAAGAAAGGAGCACTGGAGAATTGGAACAATATTACCTCTTAAATTCATTCCAAATATCTGCCACGGCTGCCCATAAAAGCACTTGCAAAAATAAATATATTCCAATATGCAAGCACATACCATTAATTCAATTCACTGGGAAAAACTGAACATTTGACAGTGGGTCAATGAAATTAATTGGCACAAGTGAGAAGTGTTAAGTCTGGAGCTTAGACTCCAGCCCCTGGCATTTATCACAGCCCCCTGGGCCTGGGAGTTGCATTAGCCTGGGTGCCAAATCCCAGCATGCCAGGTACAGACCCCCCCAGGGAGGGGTCAGGACCACTCCCACAGCATATTTAGGTGGGATCCTAGAGGAGAAACATTTGGTTCTGAGTTTGCATGGGATCCCCCTGTCCTGGCTCCCAATATGGGATCAACCATGGGAGGGCACGTACTTAATAAAATGATGGGCATTTTGATTTGGTTTCATTTTACCTAATTGGACTTCTATGTGCTAGCAGAGCTGAGCAATGTTAGGATTTTTTCTTAACAAGAAGGAACCACAGAACACACAGCAAACACTCTTAGGAGTTTCTTAGAGAGGACATGCACAGGCCTGGGAAGTCAGTGTGCAGAGAGAGGGAGGAAGATGGCTCAGCCAGCTTTTAAAATCTGCCTAGTGTAAGCACACAGAGGTTTACATGACTACATCACATGCAGATGATGGGGCTCATGCAAGCAGGCAAGGGCTTAGCTGAGTCATATATGGATATTGCAGGAGGGTGTCTTTAACATCCCCAGGTGACTGAGGGCTTGTCTGCCCCTGCATGACCCATAGAACCTAGAAGTTTCAACCATATGTGGTTTTATCCATTACAGTCAACACCTTACCAAGTCATGTGAAATGCCCATCTTGAGCTAGGTATTACTGGGTCTATCAAGTTATAAAATAAGACATTTATAGCTACAACCTGTTATCAAATGGAAGTGGTATATTAGAGATCAGGACCAAGTAGGTCCTGAAGACACAAGGAAGCTACATGAAGAAATGGACAACTTCCAATGGTATCTACTCTTGTTACAATGTCTTCTGCTGTCAAGCATACACCTATAGTCTATTCCCTATGATTGGATGAATGAGAAAATGATGATTAGGGCCTGGCTGATGGTTCAATACATCATGCACGAATGCCCGAGAATTAGGCAGCTGCAGGATTACAATCCCTATCTGGGACAACCCTGAAAGATGCTTGTGAAAGGAAATGGTCACAGTGGGCAGAAATTCAAACAATAAACATTTTAATCTGGTTTATTTGGAAGGAGCAATTGTGCAGTCAACAACTAGCAATGCACTGATTGATGAACATTATCCAATAGCTTGAATGGATGCTCAGGTATTACTAAAGAGCATAATTAGAAAATTGGTGAGAGAAGACATCTGAGGAAGGAGAATGTAAATTATCTCTGTAAATGGGAAAAGGGTATAAAGATCCTTGTATTCCATGTAAATGTGGATCAAAAGGTGAATTCAGCTGAGGAGGAATTCAATACCCAATCAGACAGGATGACTCTTCTGTGTACAGTCAGCCTCTTTTTCCAGTTATCCATGTCAGTGTCCAATGAGCCCATGACCAAAGTGACCATATTGCCAAAATGCAAGATGGCATGTGTTCAACAACATGGACTTGCAGTCATCATGGCTGACTTGGCTACAGCTTTTGCTGGGTTGCCATATCACACATCAGCAGAGACCAAAACATAGCCCCATATAAGCCACCATTACTAGAGTGACCAGCAACCAACCTGCTGGTAGGTTGACTAGAGTGGAAAACTTTCTCCATGAAAGGACATTTGGATGCCAGTCGGTGGTGGCACACGCCTTTAATCCCAGCACTCAGGAGGCAGAGGCAGGCGGATCTCTGTGAGTTTGAGGCCAGCCTGGCCTACAAGAGCTAGTTCCAGGACAGGAACCAAAAGCTACAGGGAAACCCTGTCTTGGAAATTCAGAAAAAAAATGCTCTTAAACCAACAGACTAAAGAAAGAATAACAACCTTAGGCAGGGTTATATATCCCGATTAGCTTCAGGAAATTGGATTGTCTCTTCATACTAGAGATAAAAAGGATAATATGTCCAGAATGCAGAAGATCTTTTAGGGCATCTCCTTGAAATACCAGGTCTTCTCATTAAGATAAATGAGAAACAAGAACAGTATACTCCAATAAGTATGACAAACATCACATATCCATCAGGAATGAAGGCATGGGTAACTTCTCTAGGAAAAGACCCAAGACCTTGTGAAGTGCTTGCAGAAGTTGGGAGAAATACAGAATGGGCAGCAGAGTATGGCAGTTTTAAATACCATCTAAGGCCATGTGACTACTGCAGCAATGAGAACTTTAACTGATATGAGTGCTTCTGTTGTATTTTGTTGATAATGCATTTGTAAAGTTATTTCTATGTCCTTTTAATATTTTTATCATATGTAGCAACAACAATTAAGAGAATATTTGTCATTATCAGTGTTTGAGATACTAGAAAGATATCCTCCAAGAGACATTGCCACTATTCTAAATATATAGTCATTTGTATTTGACATAATTATGCTATGTTTAGTCATAATTACAACCCAGTTATTGCTTTTCATTTGGGAATTAATAGGTGATATGATTGTATGCCAAGTTGACAATGGATCGATTATGGTAGTTATTCTTGGTTTTCAACTTCATTATATCAGGAATGAAGTACAATTCAAAAATGGAGGGCACATTGTGATCTGGACCTTAAGGGAAGAGGACAACACACCAATGATCCAAATAGTAAGGATGGATGACACTCAACTTTGATCTAGACCTTGAAGCTAGAAGGCACACCTTCAATTTGTATCACACCTTCTGCTAAACGGACAATGAAAGAAGAAAATGGGGTATTATTTTTCTCTACCAGGGGGCCATGAGTACCAGCCTCAGTACCCCCAGATTGCTTAGAATTGGACGTGAACAGCAGGCACGGATCTGAGTATAAAAGTTAAATTTAAGTACATTACCTCTGCATCTTTCTTTTTCATGCAAGGGGAAAGAATTGAAGTGAAGGGTCACAGAGAAGAAGAAAAAAGAGAAGAAGAAGAAGAAGAAGAAGAGGAGGAGGAGGAGGAGAAGGAGGAGGAGAAAAGGGAAGGGACTAAGAGGAGGGAAAAGGAGAAAGAAGGAGAGTAAGGGGAAGAAGTAGAAGTTGTGAGGAGAATAAGAGTAAGAGTAAGGGCTGGTCTCTATGAGATTTCTAGTCTTTACAGACATAGTTGGAATATTCCACAGGCAAGAACAGTGATAATAAGCCGGGCAGTGGTGGCGCACGCATTTAATTCCAGCACTCGGGAGGCAGAGGCAGGCAGATCTCTGTGAGTTTGAGCTCAGCCTGGTCTACAAGAGCTAATTCCAGGACAGGCTCCAAAACCAGAGAAACCCTGTCTCAAAAAACAAAAAAAAAAAAAAAAAAAAAAGAACAGTGATAATAGGCATATCATAATGAAAAAAGCAGGCAGGTAGAACCTGACAAAGCAGTTCCCCTGAACAGGTGACCTGACCCAGGAATTAACCAGCATTCAAGGGGAAGTACTTGACATTCCAAACCATTAGATAAAGTTAATAAATGCCTGATTCCTGAATTCACCCATTCTCCTTATCTATTCTCTTTGTGATAACCAGTTTTGGCAATGCCCAGATTTGTTTTTTAGCAAAGGTGGGGCATGCTGTCTTACTGCTCAGTGCCTGCCTTCTATAGAAATTTCTATGTGGTCTGTTAGAGGGTGAATTTGTGGGACCGACAAATGTAAATTTGACTGTTAGAGAAAGGAATGAATGTTATCACTCTAAAGCCCACTGGTGTGGGGAAGCAAGCTCACACCATTGCCCTGCAGAAGTCACACTGCTGAGGTGTTTTGGGAACAAATCCCATTTCAAAGGGAAGAATCATGCCTTCACAAAGTGACTTTTCCAAAAGAGAACTGTTCCTGCATCTCAGCGAAATAGGTTACTCCATGTGGAGGTGGTTGTATACACTTCCTGTGGATCTGCCACTGATCTGTAATATGTGCATTCCCTGTACAGTTGTGTGGGCTCTAACATCTCTGCATTCCCTCACCTTGTCAGCACATGTATTCCTTCATTGTCATTGAAGTCTACTTCTTTGGGATTCCAGCATATACACAAAACAGCTGAGACACCCAGTCTGGTGGGTCTGAGCTAGATTCTTGAACTTTCCATTCACTGACAGTCATTTTTGGACTGTACTCTGAAAATTATTCCAAAAAAAATCCCATATGCAAATAGATAGATAGATAGATAGGTAGATAGATAGATAGATGGATGAATGGAGATTTAGTCCATAAGTTCTCTGACCCTAGGGAACCCTGACTAACCCTATACTGTGATTTTCAGTCAATTAAAATTTTAAACTTTTAGTTTCTAATTATTCTATTTATACACTAACTACACATCAGAAATATTTTAGCAAAATGTTTAGTATCACAATATAGACATTTTAAGACAATAAACTTTTATAGTGTAATAAGGTAAAAAAAAATATGTTAAACATCGAAGCAAAGGATGGAGTGTTATTTCTGACAAAATATATAAAACAGTACGAGGTATTAGACCCATGGCAAGATTTGGTTGTTTTAATCAAGTTGATACTTACTCGTTAGTGGAAAGCTATTTATCTATTAGTTTATTTTTGCATTCATGTGTCTATTAGAATTGAAAAGTTAAGTAAATTGATGCCTAAAGGAAAATCAAAGCTTGTACCACCAAAGCATGGGAAATAAACTCTGTCTCCTGTTCTAAAGCCACATTTAGAATTACACTTGAATGCTGGCACTGGAGAGATGGTACTGTGGTTAAGAGCACTGCCTGCTCTTCTAGAGGAACTTGGCTCAATTCTCAGCACCCACATGGAAGCTCACAACTGTCTATAGCTCCATTTCTAGAGGACATAACACTGTTACACAGACATCCATGAATGCAAAGCATGAATGCACATAACATAAAATAAATAGATTTAACATACAGACTGAAATTCACCATGGAGGTTTCCAAAGGGAGTTCTCATGCTAGTGTCATCCATACTTAATGGATTTTCAGAGGTATGTGTGTGTGCATCAGTAGCTCAACCTGAAGGGATAAAGCTCTCAAAGTAGTGCTAATAACAATGTAGACTCTAAAAATCAATACACACAAGAAACTTTTGTGGGATTTTTGAAAGTAAATTGTTTAATAAAATTTATTTTACATATCACTGTAGTATGTCTAATTGTTCTTAATTATAAAAATAAAGAGTCAGATATTGAGATAAATTCTGAAATATCAGAAAAGTAAAGAAGTCAAACACTATACATATCTTTTATCTCTAAAGAATCCTCAGACCAAAGTGGGCAAACTTGTGTCTCTATGAATACTCAGATTGAATGCCATGGGCTCCTGTCCCTTCCCACAGTATATTCCTCACTCTACCAAGTCAATTTGAGCAGTATAGGTATTATCTCTTCTTTGAAGTTCTGGTAGAAATTTGCTCTGACCTCATCCATCCGTAGGGTTTTTTTTTGGGGGGGGGCTGATATTTCTTTCTTTCTTTTTTACTTTTTCAAGACAGGGTTTCTCTGTATTCCTTTGTTGCTTGTCTTGGAACTAGCTCTTGTAGACCAGGTTGCCCTTGAATTCACAGAGATGTGCCTTCCTCTGCCTCCCAAGTGCTGGGATTAAAGGTGTGTGCCACTACTGCCCGGCTGGAGACTCTGATTTTCAAGTAACAGTAAGACATATGTATCTTTACATAGGCAGATCCCAGTTATTATAAATTTTACTAAATCACAGATCTTGCTTAGAGTATGTGATGAATTAATTCATGTAATGGAATATAGTTTTAAGACGTGTTACATGCATTTATGCTGTGGAATATTTGTTTAATGGTGCAAAGATGTATTGCATTAATTTTTTCATTTGTTTAACTCTATAAAGCTGTGTTAATGTTCCTACATAAAACACCTTATTAATCAAATATAGAGCTTAATAATCAATAGCTAGATAAGAGAGAGAAATGTGTGGGGCTAGTGGACAGAGAGAATAAAGATGAAGAGATATGTAAAAATGCAGAGGAGTGAGAAATGAAGGAGAGTTTGAGTCCATAAGCAAGCTACCCAGCCATCTGGTCAGCTAAAGAGTCAGAAAGAAAGAGATATATAAAAAAGCAAAAGAAAAAAATCTTAGAAATAAAATTTAGTTAATAAGAAATGGGATAATATCTTGGTGGTAGCTCATTGTATCACGTGGGCTCTGTTTGCTAGAGAAAGAGGAAGGTTTCCTTTAGGAGAGGTTTACTGACTCAGAATTAAAGGCAGAAACCTTGTAGCTCTTATATGAAAATTTACCATGAAATATTTAAATTGTGTTTATAAGCAGTCAGTTGCAGGCTTCTTGGTGTCTTCATGGACCTAGAAACTGCAGAGTTGTGATAATACACGTCTCCCTTCAGTATCTCCTCAATGAAGCTAGACTCTCAGAAATCTATGGAATGTTGTGGAGCCATGTTCGGGATACGAAGGACATCAATAGCTGTTACAGTCCATTCTTTAAAGCGAAAAACCACAGACACGGGGGGGGGGAGTGACCTGTAAGTTGTTTTCCAACTTATTGGATTGGCTTATTCAAAGGGTTACTAGCAATGATTGGTCTACTCCAGGGCAGGAAAATAGCTGCATGGTCAGGTGATAAGGGAGAGCGTCTGTGGTCCATCCTGACCTTTAGTTCAGTGACTAAATTAATACATCAGGAACTGAGTCAATATCTGTGGGTTGTATTTGCAAGAAAAATATGTATTGCAGAAATGATGTATTGAACATCCAGGATCAGTAGATGGGATGGTGCTGGGAGTCTATGTGGTGAATTCAACCTGTGAGGAATTTGAGCTTTTCTCTGTAGTTACTTAATTAGAATAAGGTAGAGTATCCAGTATGCTTTTGCTACTAAGTGCAGTATTATGGAGGATAACTTATATTGTGTCTTTCAATAAAATGTAAGCATTCATAAATGAAAACTTATATGTCAAGGGTTAGTTTTGAGGTTACATATGTAATTAATTAAAAAGGAGTTCATACTCTACTGCCTAATTGTTTTGTAATACTTGTGTAATTTACATCAGTTAGAAAAATATTATTAAGTACACAAATGAAAGATATTTTTACCAAGATATCATGGTTCCTACTGTTTGATTTATTTCATTCCTTATTTTTATTTATGTTATTGTGGAAAAAAATGAAATTTCAACCTTCTTTAATTTAAAGTATCCTGAAATCACAGCAAAGTAAAAACCACTGACTTTTTGTATTGAATGTGCTGAATTTAAAATCTGAAATTGGGGCTGGAGAGATGGCTCAGTGGTTAAGAGCATTGCCTGCTCTTCCAAAGGTCCTGAGTTCAATTCCAAGCAACCACATAATGGCTCACAACCATCTATAAAGAGGTCTGGCGCCCTCTTTTGGCCATCAGGCATACACACAGACAGAATATTGTATACATAATAAATAAAAAAATAAAATCTGAAATTATTTCTGAGATTTTATTCATATAATTTCTCTAAATAGTAAATAATTGTGTATTTAATAAAACGAATTAAGTAGTATTTTTAACAGGCTGGCTTATTTAAAGGAGTAAAAAGTGCTCAGATAAAGTTTCCCCTTGAGAATTCTGGAGATAGAACCTACAAAAGGGGTTAACCAGTTCTTTCTTTTCATTTTATGTATTTGTTTCAGTATTTCTAAACAAATGGGTGAACCTTTGTTGGGTTTAAGACATAGTAAAAGGAACAGCAGTCTGAATCCTTTGGGAAAGGGAAATGATTGACACAGGGTCTCCCAGGATACATTAGCCTGGTGTGAAACTATTGGTGATACTCCTGCATCAGCTTGCTATGTACTGAGATTTAAGGTATGAACCACCAAAATGGGCATGCATGATGTTTGTTTAATGCTTTCTTTTGAGACAGGTTCTTGCTATGTAGACTAGCCTGACCTGAAAGGCAAAATCCTCCTGTCTCCATATTCAAAGTGTTGGGATTATTGGTGGGGAACAATGTGCCCAGATGAAATCTGTCTCATTTGTCAAGCTCTGACATGTTTTAAAGCCCTCAGCCTTGAGCTGGGGAGATCACTGAGAGGATAAAATCACTCACTGCCAAAAGGATGATCACAGTTCTATTTCCCATATCCATGTGGTTGGCAGGGGAGAAGAAGCTCCATAAGGTTGTGTTTTGACCACCACACATGTGCTGTTCTACTCTTATGCCCACAAATCCAGAAGTATAGACTCACAACATAAACACATATGGTGGGAGTGGATAGAAGTAATGACTATGAATTTAAGAAATCTACATAACACCAAAAATCTTCTCAACATTGAAATCTGGACTCACATATCAGAAACACAAGAAAATTCAATTCTCAGAAAGGGAAGTTAGAAGCTCTAGGACTCTGTTAATTGTTGCTGGTGCAATTTAAATAGTCTTACACTCTAGAAATCCCTGATGAATGCCAGAAAGGAGGTTCATGAGGGAATGATGGGATCTAAATGTCCTGGCAGATATGAGAGGTGGAGGAGACAAGCTGTGGAAAGTCAAGCAGGCCTTCTAGGGCTGAAGTCCTAGTCTGGATAAAATGAATCTTTTGTAAATTTTTCCCACATGGGCCCTAGAAAATACTCTGAAGAACAGTACATCAGAAGACAGCAGGTAGACTAGATATCTGGGCTCCGGGAACTTGCTGAGAGGGTAAGATCCACTGGATTTATGAAGTGGTCTGTCCATTTAACATAGAAGCAATGAATTTCATTAAGGTCACATTTTTTAGACATATAGCAGGAGACAAAAGGAACCTTCAGATTTCTAATCTCTCTTCCCACAGTGAAACAAAAGCAGTGGCCCTGTGTGTACTCTGGAGAGAGATACAACCAGCATCATATCATCCAATTAAAGGGTTGCATAGTCTGCCTTTACCTAGTATATTCATACATAGTGTGGCTCAGAGAACAAGGGACAACAACAACAAAAGCCACACAGACCAACATAACTACAGACTGGCTCATGGTGCATCCAAGCCACAGCAGAAATGACAGCTGAACAGATCTGCTATGAACATCCAACATTCATGATGCTGTAGCTTCTGGTCTTCCTTCAACTCCCTATAGCAGACAGAGAATAGAATTATAGAAAGAACCTGATAACTACTAGCCACTAGTACACTTGACCGCTTACACTTCCCAGAATCTCTCCTTGTATAGGGCCACCCAAGTACGCCTCATAATATTAGCAGCTCCTCTTCTGGAGAATCAGAGATCAAATGACTCAGACAGCACAGCCCTTCCAATTCGGTCCTTTTAGCCCAGCAGACAGGGCCATAGCTAAGAAAGTTTGTATTTAGTATACATTATTCCACTCTCCTAGAGCACATCCTGGTCCTCATACAAAGTAGAGTGACATTTGTGCACACATCCCATTACATACACTCTTCCCAGTGCAGCCATCCCATTGCCTCAGAGATGAAAAGTCCTGAAGACAAACACAGTCACATTCATAAAGTAACTACTGTTACTGTGTAATTGTTACTTATAGTAAATTTTGTTTGCAAAAACAGAGAAGGAATTAGAAAACAATCAGCATCTTGTTAGGGCTTGGACGGAGCAAAGATGATGTGAATATGATGCAGTTTTAATCTAAAAAATTACTCAGAAATATTGAAACAGGCTTTATGGCCATGTGCTCCAAAGCCTAGGAATTTGAACTAGAGCATATTAAACATTTCCCATATATTTTCTCTAAAGATAAACAACTTAATCCAGAGAACTAACAGTTCTGTTAGGTAGGGCCACAATATTTTACCCCGATCTTCCATTTTGGCTAAACTACTTTAAATATAACAATTAGGTTTCAGATAGGGTCAGTCCCTTACCCAGATGCTTGATTGCACTTGTCTGTAGAGTACAAACAGTGATCAATCAGGATATTCATAGAGCATCTACCATTGACTACCTGATTCTACATAGGTAAACCCAATGACTATTGAAGGAGGAAAGCTCTCACCCTCAGCCCAACTGCTGCTCCCTTTCTGTACTGTGCCTCCACCAGCTTTAAAGTTGGTCAATGAGCTCACATCTTGTTCCAGTCCCTCTTCACTTGTAAGTCCCCAATACAAGCTGGAATGATTAGCAGACACTCATTAACTACCCTATTTTTCTTTCTCCCTGACTACTCAAGGTCAGTCCTGAAGGAGGTACCGGATTGTTGTCCCATCACTGGGCAGCAGAGGCAAAATCAGGTGTTCAAAATAGTTCTCATTTATATAGAATGAGGCAAGTTTAACGATAGGAGACATTGCTCTATACAGAAATCTATTACTAAGATAACTCTAGAGAAATGAAATGAAAATATTAATGACTTAGAAACATGACAGAACAGAAACATATAGATAAGAGTATCAATTCACTTAACAATGTGTTTGAAAATGATACCAAAAGCGATTGTTTTTAAAGTGATAAGAAAAAGGCACTTTTAAAAAAGATTTATTTATATATTATGCAGATAGTGTTCTGCCTGCCTGCTTGCCTGCAGGCCAGATGAGGGCACCAGATCTCATTTTATGTGATTGGAACCTACCAGGTGGCTGCTGGAAAATGAACCCATGACCTCTTGAAGAACAGCCAGTGTTCTTAACCACTGAACCATCTCTCCAGCCCTAATAATGCACTTCTAAAATTAAATAAAACTTTTCTATATTGACTTTAAAAAAAAAGAGTTGACCCTTCCCTGAAAGAGATAGGTTGATGTTGCCCATGTGTGTATGTTGGCTGCTGAGATCTGAACCTGACACATAGAGTTACAGTGAATGGCCTGTTTCTCAGGTCTCTGAGATGACATAACTCTGTCAAGCAAGATCAACCATATCTGCATACGATAGTTGCCTAATTGCAAATTCAATGTTTTTTTGGCTCAAGATAACCTTTCCAATCTGTACAACCACACAATCTGGTATGTGTTCATTCAGAAGACATTAATTAAAACATGCAGGGAAAATAAAAAAATCACTCCCCCTACCACAATCAGGCAATTTTTCATAATGGTGGCTCCAACAACTGATTGCCAATGCTGTTTTGCCTGCAGAGTACACAATAAACTATTTCTCCTATTCTGGTTTGAAGAAAGAAAGAATGTTCCATAAGCAAATCCTTTTCCTGTGACTGAATTGATAGTCAATTACATGACTAAAATATGTAATTTTAAAACTGTGAGGTGGTATAATAATATAAGATTTTTTTTTTATTTTTGGTTTTTCGAGACAGGGTTTCTCTGTGGTTTTGGAGCCTGTCCTGGAACTAGCTCTTGTAGACCAGGCTGGCCTCGAACTCCAAGAGATCTGCCTGCCTCTGCCTCCTGAGTGCTGGGATTAAAGGCGTGCGCCACCACCGCCTGGCTCATTTAAGATTTTTTAAGGTGAGGACACTCAAGGTAGTTGCACTGAAAACCAACAGAGAGGGATGAAGGCCACTTGAGTCTACCTAGGAGAAATTGTCTCAGAAACATTTCTAGCAGGAGGGACATAAAACTCTTCTAGAATTAATATGCCTTCCCATTGAGAAATCACTTCACACATTTAGGAGATTAATACAGAAAAATCTCTTTAATGATGATATGCTCTTTGGGCTGATGAGGGAGGGGGATTTTATTGGGGGAGGGGAGGAAAGGGGAGGTGGCTGTGGGGAAGAGACAGAAATCTTTAATAAATAAATAAAAAATAAAAAAAGAAAATTTAAAAAAAAAGAAGTGTCTGGAGAGACACCCTTCAACATCACTGTTTAGTTTCTCAGCTTTCAGGTTGATGGACAGAGCTCAGGAGAGAGATGCATGCAATTGTGTCTTCCAAACATAGTGTGCTTTTTTTTTCTTATTTTGTTTGAAATTTAGAAAAGTAAGGTGAGGCGATTGAGCAGAGATGGGGAGATTGTTCGCTGGGTAAAATTATTGCCATGCAGGCAAAGGACCTGAATTTAAATCTTTAACATCCATGAATAAAAAGGCAATTGTAAAAAAAAAAAATCACTGGCATCCTATATACTCCAGTTCTCTCCTTTAGCAATGATAGAAAATGGCTTGGGTGAGTAGGGCTGTTCTAAAAATGTCACAGGATACATTTGAAGTCTTCTAATGTTTTTACTTTGTAGAAAATAGTTTTGATTACTAAAACATCTCATTCTAGTATAATAAAAAATAATGTGTCTTAGGATAACTTAGATAACATTTTGTTACCTACTATTGGTGATTGAATCTAAGTTGGCATCACAGTGAGTAAATGAAATCTTTTTCAAAAAGAAATTTCAAAAGAACAGATTTTTGAAGAATCAGGGTACCTGTAAAGCAATTTCCTTTGCTCCAAATTTATAAGTCCCAAGCACTTTTGAAAACAAGGTTACTGCTATTTATTTGTATGTTTGTGTATGAGAGACAATGTCTTACATATGTATACAGGTGACATACAGAAAAGCAGGTCGGCCAGGCGGTGGTGGCGCACGCCTTTAATCCCAGCACTTGGGAGGCAGAGGCAGGCGGAACTCTGTGAGTTTGAGACCAGCCTGGTCTACAAGAGCTAGTTCCAGGACAGGCTCCAAAACCACAGAGAAACCCTGTCTCAAAAAAACCAAAAAAAAAAAAAAAAAAAAAAAAAGAAAAAAGCAGGTTGTCAGATCTGCTGGATATGGAATAGTAGAGATTTATTAACCTTCCACCTTAAGTGTAACTATCTGAACTCAGGTCATCCACAAAAAGAATACGTGCTGAGCCACTTGCCAAGACACATATTAAATAAATTGTTATTTATCCAATAAGTCAAGTCAATCTATGATTAATAAAAACAAGAAAAACAAATCATAAATAAACAAAGAAGTAAAGAAATGATCCTTAGGAAAATGATGCATCAAAATTAAGATTTTGTGCCTGGTAAATTTCCACAATTAAATGAAAGGAATCCAGTAACTTTGTCCAACAATTTACAACAGGAAATCTGAATACAAAACTACATCCACAGTGGAAACACAAAGAACGCTCAGGGGATTATGTATTGATCATACCAACATTTTAGTAGCAAAGACTCAAATATGAAGATAGCAACAACTGGAACACACAGAAATGGCAGTAAATGGAAACAGGCCGGCATCTATGATAAAAAAATTGAGTCTCTCCACAGTAACTATACCAAAAAACAAAACTTAAGAAACTGATCACATAAGAAACTTTCTCAATAAAATTGGTGAAGGTCTACCATTTTAAAGAAAATGAATAATATAGTTAAATTACAGTCATACATTACAGAAAAAACAGATTTATATAATGTGACCCCTTTATTATCCACAAATGCTCATCAATCATGAATTTATACAAAATTTGTGATAGAATAATAGGGTTGGAGAGCAACAAAAACAAAAGCACTGAAATACTGTCAAGTTTAAATAAAAAGACCAAGGAAAACTTAGGTAAGGAAAAATGTGAACTTGACCAATGTTACCCAGTTATCTTTGATAATAAGTGAACATAAATTAAATAATCACAAACTTCACAACTTTCACAATGTTTTTTTCAAAGTGATCCTTAAACTGTTATTTCTGACACCACGAATTACTGATGTCTTCAAAAAAAAAAAAAAGGAGCCTCATGATACATATGCTGTCTTTCAAATGGAGGACATTCTTTCAATGGCTCTCCTGCCCCTCATGCTTTCTTCTGGTTTCTTTCAGTGCAGCCCCACTGATGACCAATCCCAAAACAAACATAAAATGATTTAAAATGGATTCCTGCTACATGGAATATGGCAGGAAATGTGGACTGTACCGTATCTACCTGTCTACCACAATGCACACCTGAGAAGTCTCTGCACATCAGAAATTCCTTTTGTCTTCTGGAACTAAGTAAGCTTCACTGTATTACATCATTGTTGCTAGCAGCAACATCATGTTAAAAGCCTTTTAAACATGTATTGCTGTAAGAAGTTTAATATAATCATTTTCCTACCAGGTACCAAAATATTTAAAACCTTTATAACACAAACCTGAAATTAGAATTAGATATTCAAAACTTCTGGAATCTAGACATTCAGTTTTTTAATCTCACTTCACACTGCACAACAAAAGCAGTGCCAATGTGGATACTCTGGACAGAGATACAACCTGCATCATAGTCTTCATTTCCAGGGATTCAGAGTCTCCCTTTACCCTGTAAATGTCTACAAAAGGAGGCTCAGAGAACAAGGGCCCCTGCCACCATGAACCACATGGACCAACATGACTAGTCTGTCTCATGGTCCATCCAAGGCACAGCAGAAATGACAGTTCAACAGACCTGCTCTGAACACCTTCCATTCAATATGGTATAGCTTTTTGTCTTCCTACAACAGAGGCAGAAGAAAAACATGGAAAGAATCCACCAATCTGCCACTAGTACTCCTGGTTGCTAACCCTTGCCAGAGTCCCTAATTGGCTAGGGTCACCTAGCTGGGCCTCAGGGCTCCCCTAGAAGGTGACTAGAGATTAAATGACTCAGCAGAGTTTTTTCAGTTCTGCCCTCCCAGCCCAGCAGACAGTTCCCTAGTTCACTTTGTATTTTAGTACACATTATTCCACTCTCCTAGAGCACATCATTCTGTTTCTCATCCAAAGCACAGGGTCCTCTGTGTGCACATTCCATTACACACTCACTTTCCAGTGCAGCCATCCCATTGCCTCAGAGATGGCAAATCCTGAAGACAAACACAGGTCACATTCATAAAGTAACTACTATTACTGTGTAACTGTTCTTACTATGTAACTGTTGCTAAAGAAAAACAGAGCAGGAATTGGAAAACAATTGCGGTCATGTTTGGGATTGGAGGGAGCAAAGAGAATGTGAAAATGATACAGGTTTCATTTCAAAAATCATTTTGAAAAGTTGAAACAGACTTTTTGGCCATGTGCTCAGCAGACTAGGGATTTGTATCAGAGCCCATTAAAGATGTCCTATATATTTTCTCTAAAGATGAACATCTTAATCCAGAAAAGTAACACTTCTGTTTGACAGGACCAAAATATTCTACCCAGATCTTCTATTTTAGATGAGCTACTATAAATATTGCAATTAGGTTTAAAGATAAGGTCTGTAATTTACCCAGATTCTTGACTGCCATGGTCTGTGCATGGCAAGCAATGGGCAATCAGGAAAATCATAACACATCTACAATGGACTGCTGTTGAAGGCCGTGTGGTTCCAACATAGATTCCCTAACTAGACTGGAATGGAGTCGCGAGTCTGCAGAATTCATGACCACCTCAGACTAGTCTTATGGCTCTTGTGCCATACAGAAATATGGGCCTACAGACTGCCTGATTCCACATAGGTAATCTCAAGTACTGTTGAAGGAGGAAAGCTCTCGCCCTCCATCCATCCTCTCCCTTTCTGCACTGTGCCTCCACAGCTTCAACGTTGGTCAATGAGCTCAATCCTTGCACAGGTGTCTCTTCTTCTTAGTCCCTAATAAAATCCAAAAAGATGAGCAGATACTCATTAACTGTTCTATTTTTCTTTCTCATTGCTAGCCAAGGCCAAACCTGGAAGAAGTTGCAGGTTTGTTTTCCCAGCACCAGGCATCAGAGGCGGGATTAGGGTTCAAAATGATTCTCAATGATATAGCATGAGGCAAGCCTAAACTCTAGGAGACATTGCTCTACACAGAAATCAACAGTCAACAACATGTGAGAGAAATGAAATGCAATTACTAATGACTTAGGAACATTGGAGAACAGAAACAAACAGAGACAAGAGCAGCAATAAACTTAAATTAAATATTTGAAAATGATTCTAATAAGTTTTTGAAAGTGATAAAAAATTACACTTTAAAGATTAAATAAAAACTTTGCCATATTGACTGTGAAAAAGAATAGGCCCTTCCCTAAGAGAGAGGACATCATTAATAAGAGATAGATTGTTGTTGCTCCTATGCATTTGTTGGCTGCTGAGATATATAATCATACAAGTAGAGTTACAATCAGTGGCCTGTTTCCCAAAACTCTGAACTGACATAACTGTGCCAAGTAAGATCATTCATATCTTCATAGGATTGTTTCCTAATTGCAAACTCAATGTTCATTGGCTCATAATAACCTTCCCAAAGTGTTCACCACTCACCATCTTCTCTGTATACATTAACATGGCATTAATTAAAATAAACCATACTGGGAAATTACAAAATCACTCCCCGTACCACAGTCCAGTCCTTTTTATAATGGTGGCACCAACACCTGATTGCCTATGCTGTGTCCCCTGCAGTGTTCACAATAATCTATTCCTCCTATTGTGGTCTGAAGACAGAAGAAATGCTCCATATGCAAATCCTTTTCCTGTGACTCCATTGGATAATCAACTACATGACTCAAATGTATAATTTTAAAACTGTGAAGTGGTACAGTCTTTTTATTTAAGAATTTGGAAAGTGTAATATAGAGAACAGCAAGGTTATTGCCCTGGACAGCAACAGACCAAGGCCACCTAAGTCAATATAACAGAAGTTGTCTCAGAAATAATTTTTCTTTTTCTTTTTTAAATATTTATTTATTTATTTATTATGTATACAATATTCTGTCTGTGTGTATGTCTGCCATCCAGAAGAGGGTACCAGACCTCATTACAGATGGTTGTGAGCCACCATGTGGTTGCTGGGAATTGAACTCAGAACCTTTGGAAGAGCAGGCAATGCTCTTAACCACTGAGCCATCTCTCCAGCCCCCAGAAACAATTTTTCTAACAAGATGGAAATGCAGCTGTTCTAGAACTGATATGCCTTTCTATAGAGAAACCACTTCACTCACTTAGAAAATTAATAAAGAAAAATCTGTTTAATGATGGCATGCATCCATCTCTGGCTAATGCTCAAAGAGGAGCAAACTAAGAGAGATTTTGAGTTCCACATATGCTATTATCCTTAAGTGTCCTTTAGGTTCAAGCTCCAGGTAATACCTTGAACAACTGAAATAAAAAAAGACAGGTTGCCAGGCTAGACATTTAGACAGACAAGAGAGTTACAAGACATAGTTATTCTCAGAATAATTTCTTAAGTACAAGGGTGACCTGAAACAGCAGGGCATTCTTCACTGACAGGGTTCTGAGGTGAAGGTCACAAGGAATGAGAAAGACAGGACAAGTAAAATGTAAAATGGATAGAAGCTAGGTTAAGGTGGTCTTGGAGAAGACATGTACTATGCTTTTAAGCTTCTAAAGAAAAGTAGCATCTTGCCAGTCAATGGTGACACAGGCCTTTAATCCCAAGACTCAGGAGGCAGAACCAAGTAATCTCTGTGACTTTAAAGCAAGTCGGTCTACAGAGATTGTTCTAGAATAGTCAAGACAGTCTAGGACAGTCAGGTCAGTCCTACAGAGAAACTCTGTCACAAAATACAAAAACAAAATAAAAAAGAGAAAAGAAGAAAAGCATCCTGTATCTCATATACTTCCACGGAGTAAATGGAAAGAAGTGGAAGAATTTTATGAAGTCAGTAGAAACTATTACACAATGGGAAAAATTTAGGAGGAGGCTAGTCAACCAATTCTACACAAGGGGAACACAGGGTATCTCAAGAACTTTCCTACACACAGAGTTGGCTTTGGCACTGAAAATAATAGCTCCATATGCTAGGAAGTGTTGGTTTCTAAGGACCTGAAGAAACTTCTCCATAAAGGGCTTATAGCCAGATGATTACCAGTGCTTCCAAACATATTCCTGGTTTTAGATAAGGAGCTCTGCTTTATTATCAATATATCAGGCCCTTAGGGAAGGCTCCCAAAAATGTTCTTTCTCCCTGCCTGAGGTCATAAATGAAAGCCTTGATTGACCAGGTCAGTCCTTACCAAAACATTATTTTGCTTTTCAAATATTTGTCACCTGATGTCATTTTGCCCATCTGACAAAACTATGCTTTTCTCAAAAAGAAAGGGGAACTTTAAGGCACACCAGGCCTTAAGGTTGGTTGTGACCCTCTAATGCCTCCTTGAACAGCTTGTTAGAGGCCTGTTTTTTGAAATGGGGAAGGGCCAAGAAGTTTAAATGGCTTCTTTGAAGTGGTTTGAAGTCAAATATCTGAACATTCCGGTTGAAAATTGTGTACACGAGCATTCCATCTCTAACAGCTCTGGTTAACACATTCTTAGGTTTCGAATGCTTTACATGCAGTCCTCCCCTAGCTGCATTTGTTAGACTATGTATTAAGCATCGGTAGTGGAGTGCTACAAACCCATGAGAAGCTGTTGATGACCTCCACAAATTTAAAATTATTGATGACTATATGCGAAGGTTAAATGAAAACCACTGAATGTCAGGAAGATACTGGAGAAACTAGGCCTCTTCAAGTTTGCCTACTGGTTTCCATGAATGTATTATGCCTGCAGACATTGACTAGAAAGATATTTGTTCACAGAGATCCCTGCTCCCAACTTCCTAAGCAAATTAAAACCACAGAGCAGAGTTATTCAGAGGCCTGCCCACAGGTCCATGAATTAGCAAGGACTGCATGGAACATTACAACACAGGAAAACTGGCAGCAGGTTCCCCCACATATCCAGGGAGAATGTACCTTGGAGTCTCCCTCACCTCACACTCTGCTCCTCCCCATCTGGAGACAGCATTCCCTTGCTCACCATGTTGTGGTTCCTCACCTCGCCATAGCTCTCAGTTCATCATCTCCCTGCAGCAGCAAAGGCACAACAGCACAGGAAATGGCTGGTGCCAGCTCCTCTGGAAAGCCTAACATGGAGGCAGGTTACAGGAAGAGCACTGATACCACTTCTGACTGGCAGGTCAACTGGAGGGCCTGATTGGCTAGTGATGATTGTGTGGAATAAACCTTCCCAAAAGGCTATAGTTTGCTTAAAGAGACAGCACAGTGGTTCCTGGCCATTCTTTTCTGCTCCCATCAAAATTCTCTTCTAGTTCTGCCAAGATAGGCATTTCAATAGCACTTGCCCGAGCCTCCAATAGCAGACACTGCCACAATCCTGCACTCCATAGGAATCTTGCCTTTTTCCTGCAGGACACAACGTGGCTAGCTAGCTTGTACAGGGAACTGTGCTAGGTGGGTGCAGTGATTTCCTGTCCCACAGGTAGAAGGCAGCCCAGAATATTAACAGCTAAAGACAATTTTTACATCACAAAAGAAAATGCTTTTTGTGTGATTTCATGCTGAGGTCAGATGAACAGAAGGTACAGTTTACCTGGTTGTCACAGGGATTTCAGACAATCATGAGAAAAAAGTAGGAACCAGATCTTAAACAAGATCTTTCCCCCATCAGAAGTGTGGGTGAAAGCTCCATGGCTTTACAAGTTTTATCCTGAAATTCAGAGAAAATTCCAAAGATGAAATTCTAAGATGAAAGTTCATAGCACTAAGTGCCTACATAAAGAAAGTGGAATAAACTCACACTAGTGACTTAACAGCACACCTGAAAGCTCTAGAACAAAAAGAAGCAGACTCATCCAGGAGGAGAGGAAGATAGGAAATAATCAAATTGAGGGCTGAAGTCAAGAAAATACCAAAATTAAATCAAGACCAGATGAACAATTCACATCAGCTTATAACCTGCAAGGAAAGAGAAGAAGTCATCAAAAGCCTTCCAATCAAAAAAAGCCCATGGAAAGACAGTTTCAGTTCAAAATTCTGTCAGAACCAAGAAGTAATAACTATACTCCTCAAAGGGTTCCACATAATAGAAACAGAAGTAAGATTGCCAAACCCCTTTTATGAAGCTACAGTTACCCTTATACCAAACCACACAAAGCCAACGAGAAGGAAAATTCCAGAGCCATCTTACTGAAGAACATAGATGCAAAAATACTCAACAAAATACTAGCAAATCAAATCCAAGAATACATCAAAAAAATCATCTACCATGATGAAGTCAGCTTCATCTCAGAGATGCAAGGATGGTTCAACATACAAAAATCTATTAAGGATCCTGCCCTCTTTAAGTTCCTTTCCTGACATCCTTTAACAATGAACAACAATATGGCAGTATAAGCCAAATTATCCTTTTTTTCCCAATCTTGCATTTTGGTCATCGTGTTTCATCACAACAGAAACGCTAATTAAGCACCATGTTTGGTTGATATGTATGAGAGACCTGCTCTTCTCTAAAGTTAAACAAAGAAGAGAGATTTGGGGGAAGGTTGGGACAGAGAGCAATGGTGGGAAGAAACACTGCAGTCAAGATGAAAGAAGAATAAATAAAAGACAAATGAAAGAGAAGAATGAGGAAAACTGAGGGAAGATTGGGTCAAGGAAAGATAAAAATTTAGCAGGGCAAATGACAAATCGTGTGGCTCTATCTCAGGTATACAGGCTTTATTTTCAAAGGGCTTAGAAAGTTCTATCCCTGCTGAAGCATTAATCAAACTGGCATTTAACAATAGGAAATCAGGAGTGAGAGAGCAGGGTAAGAAACTGAAAAATCAGGAAAGCAGTTAACCAGCATATTGTGACTACCACCTCTTCAGTTTCTCCATGTTAGTAAAGTGCTACTATTCTCTTAGGCCTGCCTTAGGAATCCTGACTCCTATCTGTCCAGAGTCCTCCAAACCTCTATGGTATTTTTTGGTCAGGTAGTGATTAGCTCTGCTGTAATGCTAAGCAGGCTTTATTATCAGAATATAATCAAAAAATCACACATTTCCCTATTTATCTAATTAAAAAGTGAAGGTTTTAACTAACACAGTAAAGCTACATACACTAAATACAATACCTATATATAATATATACAGGGGAGAATTAAACTAACAATGTCCAATCCATTTGCATTTGGAAAATTTAGAGAAAATGTTTGATTATATATCCTATCTTAGTAAGCACAAGGTGTGGTACATAAATTACTTTTCATCCTAACTGGTATTACCAACCTTAAATAATCTTTCGATGTCTTAGCCTTGTATACTTTATACATTTTAGTTCATTTTTTTCAATTTCTTGACATGCATAATTACAATTATCAAGTCTGTAGCTCCATCAGAGAACTCAGAAGGATATATTATTACCTGAGTAAACAGGAAGTATAAAGTTAACAACATTTAAAATATAAAACAATACCACCTGTCTATGTAAAATGAATTTTTGTCATGCTGTAGTGGTGTATTCTGTTAATCCCAGCATTTTATAGCAGAGGCAGATATATTTCACTAAGTTAGAGGACAGCCTATCCTGCAAAGTGAGTTCCAGAAAAGCCAGAACAACACAGAGGAATCTGTCTTAAAAAAATATGTCTTTTTTTTTCACCTTGAAAACACACCTAACATGATTATAAAAGGTGACTGTTAGGCCAATTTATTCATTTGAAGGGGGATATTTTTTTTGGATGATGTGTTATTTTTTTAGATACCTCAGTTGTCTAGTGGTTTGTAGATTCCTTAGTTCAATATTTTCATACTTTTGTAAAGACAAAACAAAACTCTGCCGTAACCCTAACTTTATGAAGACATTGTTGGAAATTATATTTAATCAAAAGGAAAACATCTGTTAATCTTATGAATTAGTTAAGATTGAATGGTAATGCTCTCTGATGAACTATTGTCTCTTTTTCTCAATAGATCTTTTTGTTTGAAGCTAATTTTTAAGAATTGAAATGGTGGCCAGGCGATGGTGGCACACGCCTTTAATTCCAGCACTCGGGAGGCAGAGGCAGGTGGATCTCTGTGAGTTCAAGACCAGCCTGGTCTACAGAGCTAGTTCCAGGACAGGCACCAAAGCTACAGAGAAACCCAGTCTTGAAAAACCAAAAAAAAAAAAAAGAATTTAAATGGTCTCTATAACTTTATTCCCCAATTTAATACATATTTTTTAAGAACAAAACTAGGAATTAACAGGACCGCGTGGGACTTCACAATGCAGGGAATCTGGAGGCTGGTTCCTGCGCGGATCCCAGGAGGACACAACATACTGTCTCCCGCACCTCACCCTCTGCTCCTCCCCATCTGTAGACGCCATTCCCCGGCTCACCAGGTTGTGGTTTCTCAGCTCGCCAAAGCTCTCAGTTTATCAACTCCCTGCAGCAGCAACTTCACCAGAACACAGGAAACAACCGGTGCCAGCTCCTCTGCAAAATCGAGACTGAATGCGGAAACCGGAAGAGTCCTGCATAACATCTGACTGGCAGGTCACCTGGAGGGCCTGATTGGCTAGTGAGACCTGAGTGACAAGAACACCTCCCACAGGACTGAAGTGGACTTAAAGAGACAGCACAGAGATTTCGGCCCATTCCATCCACCTGAATCAAAGATCATTTCTTGATTGGTTGAGATATGCATTTCAATAGCACTTGCCCCTGGCTATAAAAGCCGACATCATCATAATCTTGCACTCCATAGGAACTTTTCCTTTTACCTCCAGAATACAGTGTAGCCAGTTAGCTTGTACAGTGCACTGTGCTGTGGTAGGTGGGTGCAGGGATTTCCTGTCCCACAGGGGAAAGAATGCCCAGAATATTAACAGCTAAAGAGAGATTTAAGGTCACAAAAGGAGATGTTTGTTCTGTGGCTTCATGCTATGGTCAGATGAACTGAAGGTACTTTTTACATGGTTTTCACAGGGATTCCCACAACAGAAAAGACAAAAGCAGGAGCCAGATCTCAAACAAGATGATAGGTGTTTCCCCCATCAGAAGGCTGGATGATGGCTCCATTGCTTTATGGGTTTGATTACTGAAATTCAAAGCAAACTCCAGGAAAATGAATAATAATAAAAAGAGTAGTGTTCATGGAAATATGAATACATAGAGAATAATGGAGCTAGGACGAATGTCTCCATGAGCACTATTGTCAGCCAGCACATCTCCCTCCATAGTCAGGTGAATAAAACATACAACTGCAGTATTCAAGATTCTCTACATGAACAGGACAGGTAGAATGAATCTCACCATGATTGTAAAAAGTGGGCTTATTAGAATGTCTCACAAGCTGTGTTTCAGGTTATTTTAAAAATAGCTACTTATAAATGACAATTAAAGAATCCAGTAGATTGCCTCTCAGCCTTTTCTCAAAGATCAAGTGACGAATCAAGTAGTTGTTCAGCCCATGAGGCTTGATGTCTCAGCTGGTTTTAAGTATTCACCAAAATTTCAAAGAAGTAGTCTCTAGTACTTGGTAGCCAGAGCAAGGTGACAAAAAAGAGACTTTTCTACTTCAATACACTTTATATGTAATTATATGTAATTGCTGCTACTAGAAGATTAAAGTTAGATCATAGTCTTGTTTGATTCAGGTTTTCTTGTTTTGGTGATTTCAAGACAGGACTTTTCTGTGTAGGTGTGGAACTCATTCGGTAGGCCAGACTGCTCTCAAACTCAAAAAATCCCAGTGCCTCTTGTTGTGACCAGATTATGACCCCCAGAAAGAGACCACCAGAGAGACCCAGAATGTAATAAGCAAGGTTTAATCAGCATAATGCAAGCATGTTTGGAACTCATCTCTATCCCCTTACAGCAAGGTAGAGAGGAGTTGTATCTCCTCTGTGGGGTAAGCTTTTAAAGGCATAACTACAAAGAGAATCTTTGATGCTTCTTTGGTATGGGTACAAGGACTTTTGCTCCCTCCCATTCTGTTATGTCAGCTTTCTCCTTGTTCTTAGAGCAAGGATGAAGTTGGAAGGGATTTGTGGCAGAGATGGAATAAAGAGATCAAAAATGATGTATTGTATTTTGATTAACAATTTTTAAAGATTAATTATAAATTAAAAAGAGGGGCTAGATAGATGGTCCAGCAATTAGAACACTGGCTGTTTTCACAGAGGACCTTGATTCCATTCCTAGCCCCTGCATGGTAGCTCACCATTTCTTCTGATTCAAGTCCCAGGTATCTCATCCCTTCTTCTGCCCTCTGTAGGTACTGTGCATAGGCACATGCAAGCAAAACACTATATAACTAAAGATTTTTTAAGGTTAGAAAAAAGAAAGAATGACATTCTCTACAGTGATGTCCTGATCCTGAGACAGACAGCAAGCCAGGTCTAGTTAAAATGGACTCCTTCTTACCTTGCATGGAAGCAGCTATGGCCTTCTGCCTTGCCACCCTGCTCAGAACAAAACCAGGTTAGCCCTGAGAGTAACAGAGATCATCATAAAAAGAGAGGACAGGCACCAAAGCTGCAGAGAAACCTTGTCTCTAAAAACAAAACAAAACAAAAAACAAAACAAAAAAGATCACACTAATCCCAAATGGTGCCACCAACTGGGAAACAAGTCAATAAGCATATGAACTATGGGCTCATTTCATTTTCAAACTCTAAGAATGGCAATGAACTCCTAAACACTAAAGCTAGACTTCACAATTGATAGCCATTCTGTGTCATCTGTTTATCTCATGTCTATCCATCTGTTCACACTGTTTTCATAACCTGCTTTTTAGGAGATGTCAGTGGGACATGGGGGGATGTTAAAGTCCTTATCACAAGAATTACATACCTGATTTTGGGTTCCCAGCACCCACATAAAATGTCAGGTTCTAGATGCCTATGCCTGTAATTCCAGGTCAGGGGAAGAAGCAGACAAGATGATTCCTGGGATTTATTGATTAGCTTGAGTAGGAGAATTTGAGCGTTCCACTTTGAGATACTGTCTCAAAAAATTAGAAAGTCAGATTGATAGATACATAGATAGGTAGGTAGATAAAGTACTTGGGGTCCAATCTCAAGGCTACATGGTACTATCTGACAAACTAAACCAAAACTAAACAATGCTGACAGAATATCTGTAGTTGAGAGGGCCTGAGAAGACAGGTGAGCTTTTCTTGTGAGAAGAAGGAACTCAGTTTGAGCCCAAGAATCCATGCTAAAGAGAAAACACAAAAAAGGTATGGTCACAAGGACTTTTCACACCAGTAATGGGAAAGGGACATGGAGACAAATGAGAACCTGGGGCTTGTTGTTCAGCTAGCCTAGTCTACTTGGAAAGTTACAAAGCAATCAGGGACCCTATATGAAAAGAAATAGAAAAATAAAGTTCAGTAAAATCAAGGGCCTGAAACCAGAAATTCACTTCTGTCTTCCAAATGCACACACACACACACACACACACACAGACACAATCACATAATTATATTTCCACAAGTATATACACACAGAATGCCTAAACATACACACACAGATGTACAATAGCACATACAAATTTATACAATAGTACATAAAATTCATTGCTAGCTTTGTGTCTTTCTATGGTTATTTATGCAGATTTTTAATTGTAACACACACATTCTCAGCTATTGAGTAGTTTGATGTAAAAAAGATATCAGCTTCATGACAGGTTTTGAATATTTTGCAAAGGAAATCCCATGTAAAAGGAACATCTATGGTGGAGTGATTATTCTTTTGTATACTCTGAAGAATTGTCATTCAATTTGCTTTAATAAAACAATGACTGGCCAGCAGATAGGCATGAGACAGAGGGAGCATGTCTAGATTGTGTCATGCTAATAAATGTTCTACTATGTGGAGAATATGTGTTAACTTAAAAATGTCACCGGTAGTTAGTAATAAGCCTGATATATTGTTCAAGTATTTTCAATTATTAAAAGCCTCGATGTAGTTACTTTGAACTTATATGTAGGAAAGAAATGACTGTTTAAAAATGGTATTCCAATGTGTGGCCAAAATTTTCACATAAAATCTGAAATACCTTGGAAAAGGAGTCTAAAGACAAAACTACATAGTCAAATGCAACTTCTTGGTAACTGCTTTTTCTTTGGTGGGCTATGCTAGAGATCAGTGATCAGAGGCTTGCCTCCTTTAACAGATGGCTTTCTAAATCAGCATTTGCAGAAAATAGACAGTTCTTTTAAGAGACATCAAGTTTACACATATGGTGTCTTCTTTCTCTTGCTGACCTGAGAGTCTAGGTTATGAACCTGGTGGCCACACCCCTGTATTTCTGCAAATCAAAGAATGTGTGGAGCCCTGACTTGATTCTCCAGGACAGACATGCTCACGTGTTAAGGTCATGTGTTTGTGGCTGAAACCCACCTTTGGTCTTTTATTCGACATGACTACATCTTGCATAGTTTCTAGACAGCATTATTGGGAATTACCTTCAACACCTTCACAGAAATGTCCTTTCTTACTCAGTACACTGATCTCCCTTGCCACTGTGCACTATATTATAAAGAAATTTACCATAAAGTTCTGTGTTCAAAGATATGATTGCTGACTTTTACTGCAGAATGGTATTTTCCCCATTTTTAATTCTGTGTCCAATTTCTTGATAGTTCAGAATTTTGAGTTATTTAAATGCATGATGATTGATTATGGTCTATAAACAAAAGTCAGGATAAGAGAAAAATTTAAACTTTGAATTTAAAACTGATGTGTTTACTGTCATTAGTAGGTGCCACCAATAAATGATAACAACATGATTGCTCTTTCTGGCCAGCCAAGAATGATCCACAACCTTGTAGAATGAACTCAAGCAAGAGTACACCTGATAAGTCAGTTTTTATGTTCCAATTATGGCCAATTGCTTTGGTTAAATAGCCAACTATCTTTTAAAGACTTACATTTTCAGCTTGTTTCCTGATTATTTGTTTTGTACTTTTCCCTCAGTTGAGGAACATTTGGGCTCAGGAATTCTTTAAGAACAAAGACTAAGTTAGTTTCCAATACTATCAGTCCTTTTTTTCTTCTGGGCCAAGGATGAGTTAAGATGAACTTAGATCATCCTTTTATACCTTACTGTTATAAATGACATGTTCATGAAGCTGAAAAGAAGGCTCAGCTCAGAACATTGGTGACTCATCCAGAGAATCTTTGGTACTCAGCACCCACAAGACAGCTCACAACTGTCTGTACCTCCAGTCACAGGAGAGTAGACACTGTCTTCTGGTCATTACTAGTACCTGAGATACACTTGCTACACTCACTGGTCAAAGTCCTACATCTAAATTGAATTTCATTCCTTTTTAAGCTACCAGGCACATGAAGAAAGCCAAGTTAAAATATAGAATCAAATACAGATCTGTCTTTTCAGTATTTGCACATTTTGCACCCTAAGAGGCCAGAAGGATGCACCCAATCTTCAGGATCTCCAATTACAGGGAGTTTTGTCCAATCAGATATGGTGCTAGGAATCAAACTTGGGTACCCAAGAGGAGTAGTACTCAGGAGACAACTCTCCAGGTCCCACATGTGTCATAATTCTTAAGGTAGAGGAGTCACACTGTTCCTTCTGGCTGTAATCACTTGAAGGATAAAGTCCACTCTAGATGGTTGTCAAAGATTCAATAGTTACAATGTGAATGGAATTTGTATATTGCTTCTTATTTTCATTGTTAAGAGAGCTCTCTCTATGTGAGAGAACATTTAAAGGCTGCTTGAAATCCATTTGACTCCAGCTAGATTTTATTAAGAAAATTTTGTTAACTTGGGATAGGCTGTCCTTTGTGATCTTTTTGAGATAGGGTATGTCCATATAGCCATTGATGCCGATTACGCATTATGTCAAACAAGCTGGTCTCAAACTCACTGAGATTAGACCCACTCACACTCCCGTGTTCTGTGATTAGAGCCATGCACCTCTAATTTGAGCTAAATGTTTTTAAAGGACTTATTGAGTCTAAAAAACATAATGAAAGACTGAAAAGGGAACTTCATTGTTTTGATATATAACAATATTTCTTCATATTATATAATTTAAATGACCAAATCATTTCATAAGGTCACAATAATGAGTTATTTTTATTGCATTGTCAATTCTTTCCATTTAAAAATGTTTGAAGTGTGTTTTTGTGAATACATCTGTGACATGCTGTGTATATAGTACAGACATGGAAACCAACAGGGGTCTATGATCTACTTCCACTTTGTGAGTTTTAGTCCTTAATCCTAGGGAGTCATTTGACTGCAAATACACTCAAAGACACTTCCTTTGGTTTAAAAATTATTTGTGAATGAGATGATGTAGGCGTGTGTATAAGTAACTGATGAAGTCAACAAATATGAAAAAAATTTGTAAGAGTATTAGGGTAAATAAGATATAGAAGCCAGGTTATCAGACTTAGAGGCAGTAAACTTTAATAAATTATGCAATTTTCTGGCATGTAATTTTGGTTCTGAGAAAGTATAAATACATGTCTTGTTCTCAGAATGAAGAAATTAAAAAATCTGTGCTGGTAAGAATATTTTCACGTGCATGGCGGATTGACTATTCAAATTGTCCCATGGTCCTCTATTCTTATATGAAATTACACTTACAATTTAAAAAAGAAAACAAGACTTTAATGTAATATTTCTTGTAATTGAATTTGAGCACCAATGAGATGACTCAGTGGGAAAGGACTAGACTAGAATCCCAACCTCGATTACATCTTGAATTTTTCAGGAAAATGGATGGAGCTAGAAAACATCATTTTGAGTGAGGTAACCCAGACACAGAAGACAATTATCACTTGTACTTAGTCATTAAGTGGGTTTGAATCATAAAGCAAAGAAAATCAGCCTACATATCACAGTACCAGAGAACTTAGACAGCATGAGGACACTAAGGAGACATACAAAGTTCTGATATACATGAGAATTAGAAAAAGACAAGATCACCGGGCAGTGTTGACACATGCCCTTAATCCCAACACTCAGGAGGCAGAGGCAGGAGGATCCTTGTTAGTTTGAGGCCAGCCTGGTCTACAAGAACTAGTTCCAGGACAAGCACCAAAAACTACAGAAAAGAACTACTGATTACATTCATAGGATTTCTCTCCAGTATGTGTTCTTTTATGCAATTGAAGATGATCCTGACATGCAAAGTATTTACCACATTGATGACATTCATAGGGTTTCTCTCCAGTATGTGTTCTTTTATGTATTTGAAGATAACTGTGTTGAGCAAAGGCCTTACCACACTGAATACATTTATAATGTTTCTCTCCATTATGTGCTCTTTTATGCATTTGAAGATTACTGCATTGAGCAAATGCCTTACCACACTGATTACATTCATAAGGTTTCTCTCCAGTATGTGTTCTTTTATGTATTTGAAGATGACTGTGTTGAGCAAAGGCCTTACCACAGTGATGGCATTCAAAGGGTTTCTCTCCAGTATGTGCTCTTTTATGTATTTGAAGATGACTGTGTTGAGCAAAGGCTTTACCACAGTGATTACATTCATAGGGTTTCTCTCCTGTATGTGTTCTTTTATTTTTTGATTAGCAACGGCCTTACCAAGAAGATTAAATTCATATGATTTTTCTTCATTATGTGTTCTTTTATGAATTTGATGTGTTTCATAAAGAACAAAGTCTTTACCATCTAGATTATATTCGTAGGGTTTCTCTCCAGTGTGTGTTCTTTCATGCATTTGGAGATGACTGTGATAAGCAAAGCCATTAGCACATTGCTTAATTTTACAGCATTTCTCTCCAGTCTGTGTTTTTTCATTTCTTAGTAGGTGAGTGTAATAAGACAAGGCTTTATCACAGTGAGAATATACTGAAAACTTCTCTCCAGTTGGATTTCTTTCAATCCTGCAAGGATAATTGACACATGTAAAAGCTTTTCCATATTCAATACACTTTTGAACCTCATATTTGTATGAATTAATTTCATAATTTGTTCCAATTGTAAAAATGAATCAAATATTAAGGTCTTATAACTTTATTTCAAATCATGATTTCCTCTTTCATTATGGGTCATTTTTCATCTGGAAAAATATTTCTGATGATAAATTCCTTTGTCATGGTTTACCATTTCATCTATACCTATACCTATTTTTTTCTATTTTTGATATTTTTCATATTTTTGAAAAGAACTGCATACACTGAATGCTTTGCCAACTTTTCTCTATTCATAAATTTTACTATATTGTGAAACATTATACATTGGCTAAGTGAACTAAGACACCAAGAAGTATTTTCACAGAACTAGAACTCATGGGGCTTTTTTGTCATGTGGGTTTGTTTATGTATTAACAATGATGGTAGAAAAACAATTACTTGTATACTTGGTTAAATGCTCTCCATGGGAACTACATTTTATCTTCTAATTGTTCTTAATAAGACATATGATACATCTTTCCATATCCATATTCTCATATACTTGTGTCAAGAGTAACATATGATATACATAGTAAAGGAAGAATAGTGAATAAAAGATTTCCACATTGAATCCTCATGGTTTGACTCTCTGTTACTCATAGACTTGTGGTATAGATATTAAGGTTTCTCCACAACTGCCCCTTAAACCTTGACTCTAATTGCCACTTTCACTAAAGTTAGCAAGTCACAAAAAGTATATGAGTAATCCAAGTCTTCCCATGGGCTATTGATTTAGGAGAAAGTTTGCAGCTATACTCATCACTGAAATGTGTATACAGTTTTTGTCATGAGTAGCAAGAAAGAAATGGACTGACAGATCTACTACATAGCTCTCATATTGCTAAGATTCAAATGGTGATATCTGTTTAGTCATTGCTTCCTTGACTTCTTCTTAAATGAATGCCTTGTAAATGCAATTCACATATGAGAAATTGAGGAATAGGGATTTGTGAGAATTTAATAACCATCAATGCATTTGAAACTGTGCTTATTTACACTACTGCTTTTGAATAATTGTTCCAGGACATATTACAAACTTGTCAGAGGCACATTGTTATAAACTTGCACAAGAAAATTACCTTGCAGGTCTTCTAGAACATTGACTATGTTCTTCAGTGTTACAGTCCTACAAAATGTACTCTGAAATACAGTACCAGAATATGTATGTTATATTATTTAATATTGTACAACAATTAGATCATTATCTTAAGTGCACCTAAGAATTATGACTGTGTTATTCATCTCATTTTCTTCTTTCTAAATCAAATTACAGAACAACATTATAAGCCAAGGAAAAGTTGTCTCCATATTTTGAAACATGATGGAAATTCATTTTTACCTATAGTAGTGAGGTTTCTGAAGGTCTCCAGCATCACATCTTTGTAGAGATTCTTCTGGGAAGGATCTAGCAAATCCCACTCTTTCTGAGTGAAGTTGATATACACATCATTATAGGTCACTGCCTTCAAAAATATACCATATGTGTGTACAATGTAAGCATGACAGTGACACCATTGGAAATGCATACTTATTTGAAAGTATAGTTGTATGATTCTGATGTTTCCCACTCTTATTTTGTATTATAGTCAGTTACTTTAGAAGGAATTTGAAAAGGATAGTAAAGTCTGTCATTTCTATACACTTTGAATGGGATTTCACCTTATAAGAACAATATCTATTAACAGGGTGAGACAAGAAATAAGATCAACAGTAAATTGTATGCATGAGAAAACTATGAAAAATTACTCATTACAGACAGGAGAAAAGATAGACAAATGGGTGTATTGGTGTATTCTGCCTTTAACCACAACACTCAGAAATCAGAGGTAGGTATATTTGTCTCTGAGTTGAATGCCAGTCAAGTCAATGCAATCAGGTCGAGGATAGGTGGCAGTACAGACTGTCTCCATTGCAAACCTCAATAAAACAAACAATGGGATATAAAAACTAATGGGCTTTTATTGAAGTTTCTACAAAGAGTTGTTTTCACTCCAGTTCTGTAGTCATCTTCTAGACCCTGAAGTACCCTAATATAAACTGCAATACCATAACATTTTGAAGAAAAAGAACTTCCTGTATAAAACAGTTACAAGTGGACAGATAAAAACAGTAGAAATATAAATGTTGGTTGTATATAATCAACACATACCTGGAGAGAGGGCAGATGAATTCAGCCCTCATGCTGATCTTGAATGGAGATGAACAAATTTGCCTGTGCTTACATGAGGATTACAACTATCCATTTTTCTGGGGTTAGGATTTCTGATATCCTTTGATCACTTTCATGACCAGGTATCCATATGGTACATATCCATGGAGTCATATAAAACAGTCATATTGATTTAAAAAAATCAAACAAGAATAACAAGCAAGAAGATGTTCATACAACTGCAATTTAATGACTCAAAATACTCAGGCAGTATTAATGCTATCAATCCATGGGATGGCATCCTGGGAATCAGAGAGATACCCTCTGTCAAATTTTAAAATTCAAGATAAGCATGAAGCTCAGCACAGCAGCATATACTTGACATAAAAAAATGCCTGTATTCCAGGGCCATCATCCAATAACATAGAAACAAATAGAGCCAGGAATGATGCCTCCCTTTAGTTTCAGGAATTTGGAGCCACACAATTATTCAGATATCAAACAAAACAATTACAATATCAGGTTACCAAACTCTTTAGCACTGAATAACAACTGTTTCTGCTCTATCTTATGTGATTTAGAAATCAAGCCTATAATGATGGTAAAAGCATTTCAGTATAAGTAGAAAGTTGGCTGATTAATGTCAAGCACAACACAGTATATAATGTCAGGGAATTAGGGTATTGAAACTCATAGCATACAATGAGGAATTTCATCAAGAAAGGCTTCTCCTACTAAAGATTGAGTGCCAAAAATGTAACGTCGTGAATTAATGCAGGAAGATTGTAAAGAGTATATACACAGCTTTAATGGGGAAATTGGATTCACAGAACCACCATTCTTGTGGAGGACAGGAAGCAGGAAGGGGCGCGTGGGAGCCCGCAGGCCCGATTTATAAGTAAACCTTCCCCGAGGCAAGCCCGCTCCCTAAGGAGACTGGCTTAACCCTACATTGCAGTCTGAAAAGAGGCTGGACTCATGCTCTATACTGGCATATATAGTATAAGAGGCCATGCCCCAGAGGTCAGGAAATCACTGGCTGTAAGAATTCCTACAACACCTCCCTCTTTTGTTTAAATACGAGTTCTAAGCCCAATACACAATTATATACAATAAGAACAATATATTAATTAATTATCCTAACCTAACTAGTTTATGTCTTGCATAATAACTGGACCAAGTCATGAGAGGAAAGTAACTTCAACTATCTACTCTTCAACAACATTGAAGATCCGAGAAGGGAAATAATATTACTTGAGTAATCAGGAAGTGCAATCAAGCAACTTTCAAAATGTGCAACAAATTACAGAGACAACTGGTTCCTTGGGCAATCATTTAAAGTCACATTTGCAACGTTGAAGCAACCAACTTTGGCAAAGACCTAGAATAACTGACCGACCACTTAAGGAGGTAGGAAGTTTTTAAAAACCATTTTATCCTGTCTTAAGATTTAACAGTCCTGCTTATCCATTTTTAGATATCATGTATCTTGTCAGTGGTTGAGACATGAACATTTTTTTGCCCAAAGGCCAGTTTTGCCAAGAAGAAAACAAGCTCCAAGTGAAGTGACCGGTGATGAATATTCTCTCGGGAATAGAATGATGCTACCAGGAGCAATTGTGTCTCACTTAAACATAACTCAAAGTTATTTAAATGCCATAGTCTACAGCTCTGTGACGTGGTTGAAGATTACCTATCTATGCAGAATATAATCTCTATGTATCTAAGGAACCTGATTATTCTAACTATAACAAACATAAATGACTATTGATCTATAATCCATAATACCTATAAACTTAAAAACTAAAACTCATATTAGAATATTATACAATAAACAACTGTGAAACAAATGAGGACAATGGGCTCAAAATGTAAACAACGTATAAGTATCTTGATCAGAGGTAGAAATGTATGTTGCTTTGCAAACCTTCAACATTAATCATATAGACATATACAGACAAATATATTCAATGACATGTACAATAGAGACAAAAATAGATATAAAGAAAATAAATTTTTTTCTAAATTCTGTTTTCTTCCTGTACCATGCACCTGACATGAGACAGAAACTCTGAATTTTTCTTTTAACATGTCTGGATTTATAAAAGGACAGAGCCAGTGTCCAACTCCAAAGCCAACTCTGTATATTCATAAACATTTGTCCACCTACAAAAGGCACCCAAGGAAATGATAGGATAAAAGTGTAGATTATTGAATCTGCTCTTAAAAAATAAAGAGGCATATATATGTATGATGAGGTAAAAGGGTAGATCATTTAAATTAATTTTAAAAAGTAACTACTTATTTAAATATTTTACATTGATAGATATGTATGCTTCCTTTTGATAGTAATTTGACATTATTTTTGTTAAAACATACTGTGTATGATGTTATATTCTTACTCAAGATATTTTACCTAAAAAACTTACTTAAATATGTAATGAAAATGTCTAGTCCTTGAAAGTTATTATTATCAAATAATTAAGATACAAAGTACTGTATATTAGTAGTTTGTTACTTATTACAGTTGAAAGTATAATCATGTTAGGTATGTTTTAACATTATACAGAATTTTATTATGCCTGCTGTTCTTCTTTCAGGAACCTTGGTGGTGGTGAGTAACATCTGTGTTAGCCAACAGAAAAAGCAGTTATCTCAAAGTGACCCTTAAACTGTTGTTTCTGACCTCTAATTACTGATCTGTCTTCCAAAGACAGAAGTCTCATGATATAAATGTTCTCTTAGCAAACAGATGAGATTGCTTGTGATGGCTCTCCAGGCCCTTGTGCTTTCTTCTGGCTTAGATAAATGCTGCTCCACTGATGCCCAATCCCAAACAATCTAGAAAAACGATTTATGGAAGAGGGGGAAGCAGGTTGTTGGGGATCCCTGCCTGAGAAGTGAGCCTGGGGCCTTTGGGGAGGCTGGAAGCGAGGACCTCCCCACCCCTCTACTTCTGGGACCAACTGGGGAGTCTCCAGAAGCCAGAAGCAGCAAGAAGAGCTGAGACTAGTTGAGGTTGACCTTGGGGACCGCATCATTGTGGGTACAGAGGTAGAAGTGATCAAAGCTTCAGGGAGTCAGGGAGATAGAGGAAGAGAATGAGGAGCTACAAAATGAGTTAGAGAATCAGATGTATAAGAGTACAATCCCAGGCATTGCTGGCTCAGTGATCAAGTCTCTTGAGGAGAAGATGGATTCTGATGCCAGTTCCATCTATGTTGGCAATGTGGACTATGGTGTAACAGAAGAAGAGCTGGAAGCTCATTTTCATGACTGTGGTTCAGTTGATCATGTTACTACAGTCTGACAAATTCAGTGGCCTTGCCATATATATTCAGTGGTTTGCATATATAGAACTCTTAGACAAAGAGTCAGTGAGGAGTTCCCTGGATTTAGGCGAGTCCCTATTTAGAGTGAGACAAATCAAGATGATTCCCATCACCAGAACAGACAGAGGGTTCCCATGTATCCAATACCATGCCCAGACTACCAATTATAACATCTCCCTGTCCGATTCTACAGGGGTTTTAACAGCAGGCCCTGGGATCAAGTCTACAGGGCTCAGGATAGAGTGACATCATGGTATTACTCTTACTAAAAAAAGGATTAGAAGGAGAGAGGGGAAAAAGAGGAAACAAGAGAAAAAATAATTAAAAAAGAAAGAAAAACAAAATATGACCTCGATGGGAAAAAATATTTTTTTAAAAAAGATATATTGGGGGGCTGAGAGATGGCTCAGAGGTTAAGAGCACTGACTGTTCTTCCAGCGGTCCTGAGTTCAATTCCCAGCAACCACATGGTGGCTCACAACCATCTATAATGAGATCTGGTGCCCTTTTCTGGCCTGCAGGTATAGATAAATAAATGAATAAATATATAAATAAATAAAACTTTAAAAAAAGATGTACTGTGGAAGGGGGAGAATCCCATAACGAACTGTAGGGACCTGATCTGGGCAGTAGGGGAGGCCCAGGGAATGGGGCAATGTGACATATTTACTCTGGAGATTCAACAAGGACACTTCTCAAATGTGGAACCTGTTTCCTCTTTCCCTGCTCCACATTACTCTTTGGGTCTGCTCAAGTGTATGTGGGTACAGGTAGTAGAAGGGCCTTTTTTACACAGTGTTATGGTTTTCCATCTCTTTAAGAGACAAGCCACGCAAACTCCCTCCCCCATCCTCTGAGGCAAACTGATCTTCAGCTTCCAGCCTGAGCTTGCTATCTTTTTTGTCTTCCTCTCAGAGAGGCATCTTCTCTTCTGCCTCTCTCCCCACTTCTTCGTTTCTCCCTTCTCTGTCTCTTTTTCCTCCCCCCTCTCTCTCCCCCTTCCTCCTTCATAACCCCCTAAATAAATATTCAACCTCACTCTACAAGTCGTGTCTATCCATGTCTCTGTCTGCTGCCCGCCTGTCACGTGTTTCCCTGCCTGGGACCAGCAGCTGTCTCTGCCTAGGACTGGCTGCTCCCAGAGCCCACTGCCTGCTGCCACACAATCATATAGCATCACAATTGACTCCCTGATTCAACATAAGTAATCTCAGTTGAAGGAGGAAAGCTTTTACCCTCAGGACAACCTCTCACTTCCTGCACTGTGTCTCCACCAGCTTCAAAGTTGGTTATTGAGTTCCATTCTTATACCAATCCCTCATCATTTCTAAGTCCCCAGTAAAAGCCAGAATGATTAGCAGACACTCATTAACTGCCCTATTTTTTCACTGTCTAGTGAAGGATAAACCTGGAAGGAGTTGCAGGAGTACTCTTCCCACAGCTGGGCAGCAGAGGAAAGATTAGGTGTTCAAAATAATTCTTAATTACATAGCATGAGGCAAGCCTAAGGTATAGGAGACATAGCTCTACACAGAAATCAACATAACTTGAAAGAAATGAAATGAAACTCTCAATGACTTTGAAACATTGGAGAACAGAAACAAATTGAGATAAGAGCAGCAATACACTTAAAGAAAGTTTTGAAACTGATACCAAAATGTGATTTTTTTCCCATTTTATTTTATTTATTTTATTTTTCTCCATTAACAGCTTCAACTGGGTGTGGGGCAACAGAACCATTCCCAGCACAACCATGGGTGTGGGGTTCCCCGCAGTCTCCCCAGGGCGATGGTTCCTGCAATGATCTCTAGGGGGAAACGGCTCCCAAAAGATCCCCTCCCCCCTCCCATACAAAGGCAGGCAGCTATCACGTGGAGAGCACCCGTCAGAGTCAACCATGGTGTCAGACCAAAGAGGAAGGGGCTGACACAAGGAGAGACCCTCCTCTTGAGTGGTGAAGCAATCCACCTCTCCTGGGAACAGAGGGGTGCCCGATGACTCCTAGGTCGAGTGGGAACCAGGCCTATTTTCTTTCCCCCTTACCTGTCCTAGGGTTCCCAGGGCCCTGCCTTAGGTTGGGGGATTATTCTGCCATAAGTCGCCCATCCTTGGTGCTCCTCAAATAAAAGGCATCTAGCAGGATTAAAGTAAGCAGATCACAGGGCACCCTGTCTTAGGCCATGTGGAGAGCTCCCTCATACCTGTACCATGCCATGTTGAGCCGGTTTCTACAACCTCTGTAAAGTGTGCTATTCAGGCGAGGATCCACACTAACTCCCGTCATTGGGCCCCTGCGTCTAACATTAATGAAAAGACTGTGAGGAGCTCCTCAAACAAAAGATATAATGATATAATTTTGGCACCAATAACTCCATCTCCAGACAAGAAGAAAGGGCTTTTTCCCAACCCAGTATTCACCTTTCAGTCTGGCCTATGGTATGTCCTCCTTCCTAAGTGCCTACTCCACATAAAGTTACGTGTGCTGCCTGCCAAACATTAGGGCAGTGTAAAAGGGATCAAAATCTAAAATTTTTAACATATGCATTAAACCCAAACATTTTACAGCATGTGTCAAACTTTTCCCAACATCTATAAGCAGTTACAAATATCATTAGAACAATTTCAGTAGGAGTACAATGACATACATTGATGTTATCAAATACCACCAGTTCCAGTCTCTGAGCAACAGTGACAGGAACCCCCAATTTTCCCCCTTCTTAAGTGAAGAGAGGTTAATATTTTAATTAAAATGAGTTCTGTGTCCCAAAGTTTAAAGCAGTCTGATCTTTAGTCTGCAACTCAGCTCCAAAGCAGACCAGAGTTCAAGATGCAGAAGCAGTTTAACATTTGTGCTCCAGGACAGGTGGGGGAACCTGGGTGAGGCGAGCTGGATTCAGCTACATGAAGCATATCCTGGCACTTATGTCCGCCGGGTCTCCCTGGACTCTGGAGGCAGGATGACACCCTGCAGAGTGGTGTAGCTGGTTTTGTTAGCAGGCACTTCTTTCCTTGGGGGCAGGGAAGACCGGACCAAGGACCTCTCCTCAGTCATCTCTGGAAGTCTGAAACTCCTCTGTGTCTGCAGCCTCGACATCACGTCCAGATTTATTTTCTTTCTGTGAAAAAAGCACAAACACATCCTCAACCCCAAATATATATACAGGTTGGGTTTTTTCATAATGCATTGCAAGGGCTTTTTCACCTTGTCTTATCAAAGGTAAGCTTGGTGTCATCAAGCCAGATCCGTTTGCATCAGGATCTGCTGGCAACTTTTATGAGTTGCTTTGAAGGAGCCTTGTTATGCTCCATAATTTTTATTACTGTTAGCCATATATGCAGTTCCTCCATTGGAAGAGTCATTTGTAAAATTTAGCATAAAATCCATCATTTCCCCTTTTTCTGTTTAAACAAAAAAGATGGAGGTGGGTCTTGTATCTTATCTGTTGCTTTCATTGGTTAACTAATAAAGAAAATGCCTTGGCTCTCATAGGACAAAAAATTAGGTAGGTGGAATAGACAGAACAGGATTCTGGGAGAAGGAAGCTGAATCAGTGAGTCGCCATGATGTTCCCATGCCAGGCAGATGTAGGTTAAGATCTTCCCTGGTAAGCCAGCTCGTGGGCCACACAGAATAATAGAAATGGGTTAGATGAATATGTAAGAGGTAGCCAATAAGAGGCTACAGATAACGGGCCAGGCAGTGTTTAAAAGAATACAGTTTCCGTGTAATTATTTCGGGTAAAGCTAGCCACACGGGCGGCTGGGTGCTGGGAACGGAGCCCGGCCGCTCCGTACTACAATGACATATGTTATTATGCTGGGCGGGAGCTACATGTCCCATGGGACTAGGCTTCCTGGAGGTCAATGGCAGACAGCCTGGTATTAGCCACAGCTGAGGCATAGACAGATTTCTCAATTAGCTGGCTATGCGGGATATGAGCTTTGCACAATCTCTTTTATAATAATGATATTCTATATATATACAAGACAAGGATGATTCTCTTCAGAAACAGCTCTGGGATAAGGAAGCACAGTATGGGAATGTATAAGACTACAGCAGAATCTTTGTCATACACAGGGTGTATGATGAGCAAGGGTATAGATGGGTTAATGTTGATGGACAAAGAATGTTATATTATACTTTCAACTTTATGGATAGGCTTGCTAGATCCCAAGCCCCATGATGTCTGCTGCATAAGAAGGTACTAAAAAGTATAGTTCAACAAGTACAGAGAACTGATTAGGTATATTTGGTCACTAGATGAAATAAAGGGTTAGGAAGAGGAAGGGCCATGATAGCGATAATGAGACAGAAACTTTCTATTCATAATGAAACCACTTGCCTGAGGTTTACATTCCCAAGGACAAGATTTCCTCTTCTAAGGATGCTTTATGTCTAACACCTGTTCCTGATAATATACTTTTCTTAAATATTGCTGATGTGACTAAAAGAAGCTTTCATCCTGTGCCAACTATTGATACATGACCTTCTGATTTGTTCTTTGTTTGAATACTATATAATGAAAACATGAATTCAGTAAAATTGCAGCAGATTCCAACCACTCTCTTGTGTGTTGTGTCTGTCTGTCATTCGCCAAACTTGTGCCTTCCTGTTACCAAGACCCTGCTTCTCCCATGGTCTGAGTGGCTCCCCTGAGCCAGTCCGTGGCAGGTGATTCCATATACACCTGGAGACATCAGTCCCAGAGTCTTAAACCTTCCTGGAAGGGACCCTACACCATGCTCCTTATGACAACCACCGCTCTCAAAGTAGACGATGTTGCAACCTGGATCCACACATCTTACATAAAGCTGACACCTCCACAGGATGTCTCAGGACCCTCCAGGTAAAAGCTTCAGCACACCCAAATCTAAACTAAGAACTCTTAAAAAATACCAAACAAACTCTCCCAGGGACTCTTCCCTACATGTAGACACTATGACTGATATATTAGTCTGGGTTGGAAGGGATGTAATCAAACTTGTCAAGGTGGGGGGAGCTGAACTAGCCCCCTCCTGCAGGGGCCCTAAGCACCACACCAAGCCTTAAGGCCCTGCTATTTCCAGATCCCTCCCTAAAAACCCCAGCTAGATTATTTCCAGTCCCAGAAAATACCAACTCCTGACGTTCATTCGTGAACAACTCAATATTACCCAAGTTTTAGTACTGACCCACCAATATCAGGCTCTCAAGAGAAAACAACAGAAGGTAATGAGAGACTCTAAATGCATTTCTAAGCCCTCTCAACCCTAAGACATTTTTCTAAAATCTTACACTCACTCTTGGAAACGGGACAGTCACCCACACACACACGCTGGACTGCTCATCTTCCTATGTCCTTGTGAATAATCTTCAAACGTAACTCCATTCTGGGAATTGAGGCAAAGACAACCCACAGATGTTGACTCAGTTCCTGATGTGTTGATTTAGTCACTAGAACAAGGTCAGGAAGACCACAGAGATGCTCTCCCTTATCACCTGACCACACAGCTATTCTCCTGCCCTGGAATAGACCAATCATTGCTAGTAACCCTTTGAATAAGCCAATCCAATAAGTTGGAAAACAACCTACAGGTTCCCCCTTGTGTCTGTGGCTTTTTGCTTTAAAAGAAGGACTGTAACAGCTATCAGATGTCCTTCATATCCCAAACTTGAAGGGCCCTGTCATGACAGAATAAAAATCCTCTTGCTTTTATATCAATTGAGGCTTTGTGAGTGGTGTCTTGAGCAACTAGTCCCTAATGATTGGACTTCTAGTTCAACAGAGTATAAATAGAAAAATTAGAAACTAAAAGTTTACAAATTTAATTGACTAAAAATCACAGTATATTAGTTAGGGTTCTCTAGAATCATAGAAATTATGGACCAAATCCCTTTCCATTCATCTATCTATCTATGTATCTATCTATCCATCTGTCATCTATCTATCTATCTATCTATCTATCTATCTATCTATCTATCTATCTATCTATCTATCTATCTATCTATCTATCATCTATCATTCTATCTATGTATCTCTCTATCTATCTATCTATCTATCTATCTATCTATCTATCTATCTATCTATCTATCTATCTATCTATCTATCATCTGTCATCTATCTGTGATCATATGGGGATTTTTGGGGGAATAACTTTCAGAGTGCAGTCCAAAAATGGCTGTCAGTGAAAGGAAGGTTCAAGAATCTACCTCAGACCCACAAGACTGGGTGTCTCAGCTGTTTTGTGTATATACTGGAATCCCAAAGAAGTAGACTTCAATGACAATGAAGGAATACCTGTGCAGACAAGGTGAGGGAATGCAGACATGTTGAAGACCCCACGACTATACAAGAAATGCACGTGTGACAGAGCACTAGGCAGATCCACAGGAAGTGTATTCATCCACCCAAACATGGAACAACCTATTTTGCTGAGCTGTGGAAACACTTCTCTTTTGGAAAAGTCATTGTCGTACCTGTCTGTGTTAACTTTGTGAAGCCATGATTCTTCCCAAAACACCTCAGCAGTGTGACTTCTGCAGGGCAATGGTGTGACCTTGCTTCCCCACACCAGTGGGCTTTAGAGTGATAACTTTCATTCCTTTTTCTAACAGTCAAATTGACATTTGTCAGTCCCACAAATTTACCTTCTAACAGACCACATAGAAATTTCTATAGAAGGCAGGCATTGAGCAGTAAGACAGCATGCCCCACCTTTTCTAAAAAACAAATCTGGGCATTCCCAAAACTGGTTATCACAAAGAGATTAGATAAGGAGAATGGGTGAATCCAGGATTTAGGCAAGTTTATTAACTTTATCTAATGGTTTGGAATGTCAGGTACTTCCCCTTGACTGCTGGCTCTTTCTTTCCTGGGTCAGGTGACCTGTTCAGGAGTACTGCTTTGTCTGGTTCTACCTGCCTGTTTTTGTCATTCTGATATGCCTATTATCATTGTTCTTGCTTGGGGAATATTCCAACTATGTCTGTAAAGACTAGAAACCTCATGGAGACCAGCCCTTACTCTTATTCTTCTTCTCCTCACTACTTCTACTTCTTCCCCTTACTTTCCTTTCTTCTTTTCCTTCCTCTTAGTCTCTTCCCCTTCTTCCTTCCCCTTCCCCTCCTTCACCTTCTTCTTCTTTTCTTTTCTTTTCCTTCTTCTTCACTTTATTTCTTTCCCCTTGCATGAAAAATAAAGAAGATGCAGTGGTAATGTACTTCAGTTTAACTTTTACACTCAGATCCTTGCCTGTTGTATACATCCAATTCTAAGCACTCTGGGGGTACTGAGGCAGGCACTCAAGGGTCCCTGGTAGAGAAAAATAATACCCCATCTTTCTTCTTCCATTGTTCTTCCAGCAGAAGGTGTGACACAATTTGAAGGTGTGCCTTCCAGCTTCAAGGTCTAGATCAAAGTTGAGTGTCATTCATCCTTACCATTTGGATCATTGGCCTGTTGTCCTCCTCCCTTAAGGTACAGATCACAACTGTGCCCTCCAATTTTTTTTTTCGAGACAGGGTTTCTCTGTGGTTTTGGAGCCTGTCCTGGAACTAGCTCTTGCAGACCAGGCTGGTCTCGAACTCACAGAGATCCACCTGCCTCTGCCTCCCTAGTGCTGGGATTAAAGGCATGTGCCACCACCACCCGGTTTGCCCTCCAGTTTTGAATTGTAGTTTATTTCTTATATAATAAAGTTGAAAACCAAGAACAACTTCATGTCATAATCAATCCATTGTCAACATGACATACAATCATATCACCTTATTAGTTTCCAAATGAAAATCAATAACTGGGTTGTAATTATGACTAAACATAACATAATTATGTCAAATACAAATGATTATATATTTAGAATAGTGGCAATGTCCCTTGGAGGGTATTATTCTTGTATCTCAAACTTATGATAACCACAAATATTCTCTTAATTGATATTGCAACATATGATAAGAAAATTTAAAGGACATAGAAATATCTTTACAAGGCCGGGCGGTGGTGGCACAGGCCTTTAATCGAAGCACTCCTGAGGCAGAGACAGGAGAATCTTTTTGAGTTTGAGTTCAGCCTGGTTTACAAGAGCTAGTTCCAGGACAGGCTCCGAAGCTACAGAGAAACCCTGTCTCGAAAAACCAAAAAAAAAAAAAAAAAAAAAAAAAGAAATAAGTTTACAAATGGATTATCAACAAAATACAACAGAAACACTCATATCAGTTAAAGTTCTCATTGCTGCAATCGTCACGTGACTTTAGATGGTATTTAGAACTGCCATACTCTGCTGCCCATTCTGTATTTCTCCCAACGTCTGCAAGCACTTCACAAGGTCTTGGGTCTTTTCCTAGAGAAATGACCCATGCCTTCATTCCTGATGGGCATGTGATGTTTGTCATACTTATTGGATTACACTGTTTTTGTTTCTCATTTGTCTTAATGGCAAGTCCTGGTATGACAAGGAGATGCCCTAAAAGATCTCCTGCATTCTGGACATATTATCCTGCTTATCTCTATTGTGATAAGACAATCCAATTTCCCCATGCTAATCTGCATATACCACCCTGCCTAAAGTTGTTATTCTTTTCTTTAGTCTGTTGGTTTAAGAGCATTTGAAGCCCAAATGTCTTTTTCACAGAGGAAGTTTTCCAGTGTAGTCAACCTGCCAGTAGGTTGGTGGCTGGTCACTCTAGTAATGGTGTCATATATGGGGCTAAGTTTTGGTCTGTGCTAATGCATAATATGGCAACTCAGCAAAACTGTAGCTAAGTCAGCCATGATGAGTTCAAGTCCATATTCTTTTTTTATTTATTATTATATTATGTATACAAATGTGTGTGTAGCGAAGGCCGGAAGGGGCACAACATACAATGGAGCAGTGGTTGCGGATAACAAGACTGAAGAGCAGGCAATGCCAACAAGAGCCTCCCAAGTCCATCTTCTTGAACCCATGACTATCTCCCATTTTGTCAATGTGGCTGCTTTGGTCATGGGCCCATTGGACACTGACATGAATAACTAAGAAAAGAGGCTGATTGTACATGGAAGAGTCATTCTGTCTCAATGAGTTTTGAATGCCTCCTCAGCTGAATCCACCTTTGGATCAGCATTTAAATGGAATACAAGGATCTTTATCCCCCTTTCCCTTTCACAGAGATTATTCACATTCTTCTTCCTCAGATGTCTTCTCTCACCAATTTTCTAATCATGCTCTTTACTAACCCCTCAGCATCCAGTCAAACCACTGGATAAAGTTCATCAATCAGTGCACTGATAGTTGTAGATTAGACCATTTCTCCTTCCAAATAAACCACATTGAAATGTGTATTGTTTGATTTTCTGCCCACTGTGATCATTTTCTTTCACAAGTATCTTTCAGGGTTGTCCCAGCCAGGGATTGTAATCCTGCAGCTGCCTAATTCTGGGTGGTTCGTGCATGATGTATAGAACCATCATCCAGGGCCTACTCATCTCTTCCTCATTCAACCAGTAATAGGGAATAGACTATAAGTGTATTATCGACAGCAGAAGGCATTGTAACAGGAGTAGAAACTGTTGGAAGTTGACCATTTCTTCATGTAGCTTCCTTGTGTCTTCAGGACCTACTTGGTCCTGATCTCTAATATACCACTTCCATTTGATAACAGGTTGCAGCTGTAAATGTCCTACTTTATAAATTGATAGATCCAGAAATACCCAGCTCGTGATGGGCATTTCACATCACCTGGTAAGGTGGTGACTGTAATGATTTAAGCCACATATAGTTGATACTCCTAGGTTCTAGGGGTCATGTAGGGACAGACAAGCCCTCAGGCACCCAGGGATGTTAAAGGCTCCCTCCTGCATGATCCACATATTACTCAGCTAAGCCCTTCCCCGCTTGCATGAGCCCCATCATCTGCATATGATGTAGCCATGTCAACCCCTGTGTGCATACACCAGACAGCTTGTAAAAGCTGGATGAGCCATCTTCCTCCCTCTCTGCACACTGACTTCCCAGGCCTATGCACATCCCCTCTAATAAACTCCTAAGAGTATTTGTTTTGTGCTCTGTGTTTCCTTCTTATTAAGAAAAAATCCTAGCCCATAGAAGTCCAATGAGGTAAAATGAAACCAAATCAAAATGCCCATCATTTTATTAAGTACAGAGCCCTCTGATGACCGATCCCATGTTGGGACACAGGACGGGGGAGGGGGTGAGAGGGAGGAGCCCATGCAAACTGGGAACTAAGTGTTTCTCCTCTAGGATCATTCCTGACCCCTCCCGAGGGGGGTTGTACCTGGAATGCTGGAATTTGTAATCCAGGCTAATGCAACTCCTCATTCACTGGGTGCTGCAATGTCAGAGCCCGTAGGCTATGTTCCAGACTTAACATTTCTCACTTGTGCCAAGTAATTTCATTGACCCACTGTCAAATGTTCAGTTTTTCCCAGTCAATTGAATTAATGGTATGTGCTTGCATATTTGAGTATATTTATTTGTGCAAATGTTTTTATGGGCAGCAGTGGCAGATTTTTGGAATGAATTTAAGAGGTAATATTGTTCCAATTCTCCGGTGCTCCTTTTTTGGATGTTATTCAGGTTTCTTGTTTTCCTGGGTTGTGTAAATTTTTTTTTGTGGTTTTTCAGGACAGGGTTTCTCTGTGGCTTTGGAGCCTATCCTGGAACTAGTGCTGTAGACCAGGCTGGTCTCGAACTCACAGAGATCCGCCTGCCTCTACTTCCCGAGTGCTAGGAATAAAGGCATGTGCCACCACCGCTCGGCTCGGTTGTGTAATTTTTTTTGTTTGTAGACTGTGTATTAGCTGTGGCCTTCCACCTAGTCAGCCTTCTCAGAGCAAAAGCAGCTTTCTCTGAGATTAATAGAGATTAATAACTGTTCCTCCAGAAGCACTGTATAGAGGGCTGTTAGGTGACTTTTCCTTGATGTTTTCTGGTTTTGTGTTCTCTATTTTTTTGTGTTTGTGAAAAATTATGGTTTTGAAGTAAATTTAAATCTTTTAGAATAAGCATCAAGATTGATAGTCGACTTTTCACAGTGTCATCTACTTGAATTTCAAGCAAGACCTTTTGGTACAGTATGAACATGCAGAGGCATTTCTTTCCATCATTTTTCTAATTTACATTTGTTCCTACATGATTTTGACGTAAGAATGTCACTAAAGGTCTCTGCTTTTACATTGGGATTATGGTTAGAAGTGGACTTGTTAACTGAGCATACTTAAGGAAAGGGAGATGATACATGAGAACGTTCAGACTCCCTACGTAAAATCTCCATGCTTCATTTGTTGAGAAACAATACTGTTTTGAAAACAACTCCCACACTCTTTGTGCCTCCTGCAGGCAAGAATTTTTTTTTATCATTTCTTCTATCTTGGCTGTTGAAATGTCTGGCTATTTTTGGTAGTTAAAACTGACTACCTCTGGGATTATCTGATACACAAAGAATTGATTATACCTGAGAGAGATTTTACTTAAAGGTTTTTGAAATGGGAAAATCCTCCATTAATCTGTATAATTTGAGATGATAGGAATTGGTTAAACAGAGGAGCAACCCAGCAACCACAGCCAAACCACGAAAGAAACAGGGACAGAAAGAACAAAAAAAAACTTAAAAAATTTGAGATGATAGGACTCACCTTAAGCTGCTTGGTGTTTGTTCACAATTAACCAGTGAGCCATCTCTCCCACCCATGTCTGTGCACAGTCTTAAAACCATCACTCTTGAGCAGAGGTATTGGGATTTTCTGCATTTGAGACCAGTCTGGCCTACAGAATGAGTTCTACAACCACACAGAAAAATCCTGTCTTGAAATCACAAAAAAAAGGAAACAAAAACAAAAAAAACTGAATCCAACAAAGACAATGACCCAACTTAATCAGCATCTTACATTCTGGTAGCAGCAATCACATATAAATTATTTTGAAGAAGAAAAGTATCTTTTTTGGCTCTGTGCTCTAGCTCTGGCTACCAAGCTCATTCCTTTACTAGTATTAGAGCCTACTTCATTGTAATTTTGGTGTATACTTAAAACCAGCTGAGTCACAGAGAATTGTGGGCAGAACAACTACTGGATTCTTCACTTGATCTTAGACAGAAGGCTGAGAAGCAATCTATTGTATTCTTCAGTTGCCATTGGTAGTCAGCTATTCTTCAGTTACCTGGACCACAGCTTGTGAGACATTCTAATAAGCTCACTTTTTACATACATGGTGAGAATCATTCTGCCTGTCCTGTTCATGTAGAGAATCTTGAATACTGCAGTTGTATATTTTATTCACCTGACTATGGAGGGAGATGTACTGGCTAACAACAGTGCTCATGAAGACATTCTTTCTAGCTCCATTATTCTCTACATATTCAAATTTCTATGAACACTACTCTTTTTATTATTATTCATTCATTTGCCTGGAGTTTGCTTCAAATTTAAGGAACAAAACCCATAAAGCAATGGAGCCATTATCCAGCTTTCTGATGGGGGAAAGACCAATCATCTTGATTGATATCTCGTTCCTGCTTTTCTCTTTCCTGTTGTGTAAAATCCCTGTGAAAACCATGTAAAATGTACCTTCAGTTCATCTGACCTCAGAATGAAGCCACAGAACAAATATTTCATTTTGTAACTTTAAAACTCTCTTTAATTGTTAGTATTCTAGGCATACTTACCTCTGTCAAAGAGGAAATTACGCCACCACCTAGCACAGTGTACCATACCAGCCACGTAGTGTGCTGGAAGAAAAAGGGAAAGTTTCCAGGAGTGCAAAAAGATGACATTGATTGCTTTATTAGCCAGGGGAAAGTGCTATTGAAATGTATATATTCTCAGATCTGGAGAAGTTCTCTGTTGGGGTGAATGGATTGCACAGGAACCAGTATTCTGTCTCTTTAAGCAAACTATATACTGATGGGAGGTGCTCTTGTCACTCAGGACTCACTAGCCAATCATGCACTCCAGGTGACCTGCCAGTCAGAAGCAGTGCAGGTCTCTTCCGGGCAGCCATCTTCAGTCTTGGCTTTGAAGAGGAGCTGTCGCCAGTGGATTCCTGTTCTAGGGTGCAGTTGCTGTTGCAGGGAGACGATGCACTGAGAACTTTGGCAAAATGGAGAAGCACAACATGGTGAGTGAGGAAATGCTGTCTCCTGATGGGGAGGAGCAGAGGGTGAGGTGCGGAAAACACTATGGTGTTATCTCCATGGGTCTGGGTGGGAACCTGTCACCATATTCCCTGTATGTGAAGTTCCTCATGGTCCCTGCTAACTGCTGAACCTAGGGGCAAGACTCTGAATAACTTTGCTCTGTGGCTTCATCTCCTTAGAGTATTGGGAGCAGGAAGTTGTGTGTAAAAACTCTTTCCTAGTCAACTTCAACAGGGTTCATGCATTCATGGACAAGTTGCCCAACTCAGAGAAACCTAGATTCTCCAATATCTTCTCGATATCGAGCACTTTGCATTTAAGCTTTTTTTTTTTTTTTTTTTTCGAGACAGGGTTTCTCTGTAGCTTTTGGAGCCTATCCTGGCAGTATCTATTGTAGCACTTTGCATTTAAGCTTTAAATATAATCTGAATCTATATTTAAATTTGTAAAAGTTATCAAAGGCATCTCACATGTTGTGTAGCTTTCGACTACTGTACAATAATGTAGAAGAGTAGAATTGGTGATACAATAGATTGAACAATGCTTAAAAATTGGTTAAGTCTCACAAAGTAGAATTTAGCAGAGGGAGAACAGCATCTAAAACACCAGACTTTAAGTATATGCTAATTAGGGCTGGTAGAGATTAGAATGCCCAGGTATACATTGTTCACCAGGATTGTCCAGATATTTGACTCCAAACCATTTCAAAGAAGTCAGCACTGATTTAAAAATAAAAAGTCGCTGCCAGGCAGTCTTGGCGCATGCCTTTAATTCCAGCACTCTGGAGGCAGAGGCGGGTGAATTTCTTTGAGTTCAAGGCCAGTCTTATCCACAGGAGTTCCAGGACAGGCTCCAAAGCTACTGAGAAACCCCCATCTCAAAAAATTTCTGAGTGCAGGGATTAAAGGCGTGCCCACCACTGCCCATCTAAGATGCTATTTTTCTTCAGAATCTTACTAGGTATGGGATGTGTCTTCTGCAACACCTCCCCACCCTATCTTTTTTATCTTTTACTTGTCCAGTCCAGTTTTTCTTCTCCCTTGTGATCTTCACCTTAGAACCCTGTCAGTGAAGAATGACCTGCTGTAACATGTCATTGGCATACTTAAGAGAATATTCTGAGAATACTTTTGCCTAAATATTTAGACTGACAAGTTGCCTGTTTCTATTTCAATTGTTCAAAGTATAATCTGGATCATTATCCTAAGGGATACTTATGGATAACAGCATATATTGAATGCAAAATCTGTCTAACCTAGCTCCCCTTGAGCATTGGATAGAGATCAATGCATAACATCATTAAAGAGACTTTTCTTTATTAATCTTCTAAATGTGTTTTGTGATTTCTCAGTAGAAAGTCATATTAATTCTAGAAGGGCTGCATTTCCATCCCAATAGAAATATTGTTTGTGAGACAACTTCTGTTATGTTGACTCAGGTGACCTTAGTCCCTGTCTGTTGCTTTCCTGGGCAACCCTGAGTGTCCTTTATATTACACCTTCAAAGTTCTTTTTTTTTTGAAACAGGGTTTCTCTGTGGTTTTGGAGCCTGTCCTGGAACTAGCTCTTGTAGACCAGGCTGGTCTCGAACTCACAGAGATTCTCCTGCCTCTGCCTCCTGAGTGCTGGGATTAAAGGCGTGCGCCACCACCGCCCGGCCTGCCTTCAAAGTTCTTAAATGACTGTACCAATTCACAGTTTTAAAATTTTGTATTTGCCTGGCACTAGTGGTGCATGCAGAGTCTACAAGAACTAGTTCCTGGACATGCTCCAAAGCTACAGAGACACCCTGTCTCACACAAAACCAATACATTAAAATAAAATAAATTAATGCATTTGAGCCATGGACTTGAATGCCAACACAGTCACAGGAAAAGGATTTGCATATGGAGCATTTCTTCTGTCCTCAGACCACAATAGGAAGAATAGATTATTGTGTGCACTGCAGGGGGCATAGCATAGGCAATCAGCTGTTGGAGCCACTACTTATGAAAAACGGCCTGATTGTGGTAGCAGGAGAGGTTTGTGATTGCCCAGCATGTGTAAATTAATGTCATGTGAATGAACACAGACCAGATTGAGGGGGTGTCCAGATTAGGAAGGTTATCTTGAGTCAAGGAACATTGAATTTGCAATTAGGCAACTATCCTCTGTAGATATGATCAATCTTTTTTTTTAAATTGAAATTTACGGAGCTCTACAATTTTCAATGCTTCACTTCCTGCCTCTCCACTCCCCTCTTCAACCCTCTCCCAAGGTCCCCATGTACCCAATTTACTCAGGAGATCTTGTCTTTTTATATTTTATACTTCCCATGTAGATTAGATGTATGTAAGTCTCTCTTAGCATACTCTTTTTTTTTTATTTATTTATTTTTTTGATTTTTCGAGACAGGGTTTCTCTGTGGTTTTGGAGCCAGTCCTGGAACTAGCTCTTGTAGACCAGGCTGGTCTCGAACTCACAGAGATCCGCCTGCTTCTGTCTCCCGAGTGCTGGGATTAAAGGCGTGCGCCACCATTTTTTTTTTTTTTTTTTTTTTTTATTTTTGGTAGCATACTCTTTTTTAAAGTCAATATAGAAAATTTTAATCACAAAAGTGCATTTTTTGGTGTATTGAGAGAGGGTTTCTCTGTAGCTTTGGAGCCTGTCGTGGAACTAGCTCTTATAGACCAGGCTGACCTCAAACTCACAAAGATCCACCTGCTTCTGATTCTGAGTGCTGGGATTAAAAGTGTGTACCACCACTGCCCAGCTAAAAGTGCATTATTATCATCACTTTAAAATTCACTTTTTGGTATCAGTTTCAAATACTTTCTTTAAGTGTATTACTGCCCTTATCTCTATTTGTTTCTGTTCTCCAATGTTTCTAAGTCATTGAGAGTTTCATTTCATTTCTTTCAAGTTATTTTGATTTCTATGTAGAGCAATGTCTCCTATACTTTAGGCTTGCCTTACGCTATGTAATTGAGAATTATTTTGAACACCTAATCCTGCCTCTGTTGCCAGTTCTGGGAAGATAGTCCTGCAACTCCTTCCAGGTTTGTCCTTCACTAGTCAGCGAGAAAGAAAAATAGAGCAGTTAATGAGTGTCTGCTAATTATTCTGGCTTTTATTGGGACTTAGAAATGAAGAGGGATTGGTATAAGAATTGAACTCATTGACCAAGTTTGAAGCTGGTGGAGACAGTGCAGGAAGTGAGAGGTTGTCCTGAGGGTGAGAGCTTTTCTCCTTCAACTGAGATTACTTACATGGAATCAGGTAGTCCTGATTGATTAGTTGTGATGCTGTATTATTATCCTGATTGACCATTGTTTGCAATCCACAGACAATGGCAATCTGGGTGTGAGACTGACCTTATCTTGAAACCTAATTGCGATATTACATTAGTTCATCCAAAATAGATGATCTGGGTAAAATATTGTGTCCCTGCTTAACAGGACTGTTACTTATCTGGATTAAGATCTTCATCTTTAGGGAAAATACATTACAAATATTTATTGTGCTCTAATATAAATCCCTAGTCTCTGGAGGACATGGCTTTTAGCCTATTTCAACTTTTCAAAATAATTTTTGAGATTAAAACTACATCATATTCACATTGTCTTTGCTCCCTCCAAGCCTTAACATGATCCTGATTGTTTTCTAATTCATGGTTTGTTTTTCTTTAACAACACTTACAAAGTAACCACAGTTACACAGGAACAGTGATTCCTTTATGACTGTGACCTGTGTTTGTCTTCAGGATTTCCCATCTCTGAGGCAATGGGATGGCTGCACTGGAAAGTGAGTGTGCAATGCAATGTGCACACTGAGGACCCTGTGCTTTGGATGAGGAACAGGATGTGGTGTAGGAGAGTCGAATTATGTGTACTAAATACAAACTTTCTAAACTAGGGCACTGTATGCTGGGCTGGGAGGGCAGAACTGGAAGGACAGTGCTGTCTGAGTCATTTGATCTCTGATCCTCCTATAGAGGAGCTGCTAATATTATGAGGCCCAGCTAGGTGGCCTTAGCCTGTGAGAAATTCTGGAAAGGGTTAGCAATGGGGAGTATTAGTAGCAGACAGTTTGTGGGTTCTTTCCATGATTCTATTCTGCCTCTGCAGTAGGAGTAGTAAGGAAGATCACAAGCTATACTGTGGTGAGTGTTGGGTGTTTAGGCCTGTTGAACTGTCATTTCTGATGTGACTTGGACCGATCACGAGGCAGACTATAGTTATGTTGGTCCATGTGGTTCATGTTGGCAGTGTTCCTTGTCCTCTGAGCCTCCCTGTATATGAATTTATTGGGGCAGGGGAGTCTGGAAATTCAGGATATGATGGTGATTGTCCAGAGTACACACATGGACACTGCTCTTGGTGTGCAGTGGGGAGAGAGATTAGGAACCTGAAGGTCTACATTCCAGAAGTTCTCAATATTGCATTCCAATTTCAGATTTGTGTTATAAAGATTACCAGTAGTTTAGGAACTGGTTGGAAAAGATGATATTGATCTTCTAGCAATGCATGATTAGAAGGCTTTTTTTTTTTTTTTGTTTTTCGAGACAGGGTTTCTCTGTGGCTTTGGAGCCTGTCCTGGAACTAGCCTGCCTCTGCCTCCGGAGTGCTGGGATTAAAGGCGTGCGCCACCACCGCCCGTCTAGAAGGCTTTTAGTGTCATGCTGCCACTAGCTGCAAAGGTGTGATCCCGTGAAGCTTAGTTCCAGGGAACAAAGGAGTTTCTGATCTGCAGACATTTCTCAGGTGTGCATTGTGTTGGGCAGGTAGATGGAGCATAATTCACATCTTGGGCCATAACCCATGTAGGAGAAAATAAATTTTAAATCATTTTTCTTTTTTTCATAAACAACTTTCCTCATGACACATTATTTAAAAAAACACATCCGTTGTAATTGAGTTTAAAAAAATAAACAAAATGCAGCTCCCACCTCCTTATTCCCAATTCTTCCCATTCCCTCCAAAAAATGTAAACAAAATAAAACAAGAACACCTGATAAACAACAACAACAACAAAAAAAAACAGTGCAAAGCCTCCCAAAACAAAAGTAGTGTATTTCCCCAGGAGTAAGTGGAATTTACACTGAATTCCCTGGGAGTGAGTTCTTTTCGCTACAAAAATCTGCAAAGAAAGACACTCAAGACAGAAAAATAAACAAAAAGGCACCAAAAAAAATGCACCAAACAAAGTGGAGAGGCAGGAGCCCCGAGGAAAGAAGGGTAGCATGTGCCTAGACCTGGTAAAATCAGGAGCAGGCAGGGACTGCAAAAGACAAAGAGAAGATGAGGGAAGGAAACAAGCTGAACAGATTGGTGCCCTCCAGAGCTCTAGGTAAAAAAAAGCCCTCCTATCATCCGTGCCCACCTACCATTGAGCAGGCCCAAAGACAGTGAAGTGGAGCAGGAAAATAGGGAGCAGGTTGCACATTTGAGAAGTGTCCATATCGAATCTCCAGAGGGAATATGTCACCCCTGCCTTACTCCCTGGGCCTGCCCTACTGCCCAGAGCAGGTACCTCCTCAGTTAGTTATAGGATTCTCCCCCTTCCACAGTATATCTTTTTTTATTTATATTTATTTATTTATTAATTATGTATACAATATTCTATCTGTGTGTATGTCTGCAGGCCAGAAGAGGGCACCAGACCTCTTTACAGATGGTTGTGAGCCACCATGTGGTTGCCAGGGATTGAACTCAGGACTTTTGGAAGAGCAGGCAATGCTCTTAACCACTGAGCCATCTCTCCAGCCCAGTATATCTTTTTAAAAATAAATTTCCACCTTCTGTTTTTCTTTTTTTTAATTTTTTTTTGATCCAAGGCCCAGCTGTTTAAACCACTGTAGAATCCAGACTGGGAGCTGTTGTAATTGGTAGTTTAGGCACGGTATTGGGCACACTGGTAACCCATCTGTTGTGCTGATTGGAATCACCTTGATCTGTCTCCCTAAACAGAGAATCATCTAAAGCCAGGGAAGTCCTCACTGACTCTTTGTCTAATAAGAATTCTATATATGCAAACCCTTTGGCAAGGTCACTGAATTTGTCACAGACTGTAGTAACACAGTTGAATGAAACCACATCCATGAAAGTGAGCTTCCAGCTCTTCTGCTGTTGCACCATAGTCCACATTGCCAAAATAGATGGAACTGGCATCAGCCTCCATCTTCTCCTCAAGAGATGTGATCACTGAGCCAGCATCGCCTGGGGTTGTACTCTTAGTCATCTGCTTCTCTACCTCATTTTGTAGTTCCTTTAACTTCTCATTCTCTTCCTCTATCTCCCTGACTCCCTGAAGCTTTGATCACTTCTAGCAATCATATAGAGAATATCATACAGAAAAAAGACACAAACATACACAAAAATAGCAGTAACCTTATTTTCAGAAGTGCTTGGAACTCCAAGCAGTTGGAGTAAATCAAGTTGATTTACATGTACACTGCTTCTTTAAAATTCTGTTCTCTTGAAATTCCATTTAAAAGGATTTCATTTCCTTACTGTGATGCAGACTTGGATTCCATCACCAATTGTAGGAAACAACATGGTAAGTGATCCTAACAGACATCATTTTCCTTATCATAAGAGAATGAGATGCTTTCAGTAATCAAATCTATTTTCTGTAAAGTAAAAACATCAGAAGACTTCAAGTGAATATTGTAAATTTTGGTGAAACAGCCTTTCTCACCGAACCCATTTTCTATTATTGGTAAAGGAAAGAACAGGAGTGTACAGGATGTGTGATGGCCAGTCTTTAAGAATCAATAATATATATATATATATATATATATATATATATATATATATATATATATATATATACACACACATATATATGTGTGTGTATTGTGTTTGTGTAGTGTGTACATTTGTGTTTGTATTTGTGCCTTGTTTTGTCAATGGTGTCATCTATACTGTTGATTTTGTGAACCATATTTTAATTATATCATTCATTGTTTTTGAAAATGATGGACCTTCTCCAGTTTGTACTCAGAATATTTTTTATACTCTTTGGTGAGAAACAGTTTTACTTTTCTCTTCTTAATCTCAGATGCTTGCTTCTAATTATTTTATTTTATTTTTTTATTTATATTTTAACAATAAAGCTTGCCTGAAGATCATAAAGTAAAACAGATGCCATGGCCAGCCTTACACCACAGGCAATACTGACACACACCTTCAATCCCAGTAGACACACTAGTTTGTTGTAGAGTCAATGCTGGTGTCTCATATCTTTAATCCTATCACTAAGGAGTTGCAGATAGGAAGTGGCATGCCTGGGCAGAGAGAGGAATATAAGGTGGTAAGAGAGAGGAGCTGAGGATTGAGTGTTTTGTAGAAACAGCATTCACTCTGAGGACTTATAGAGATGGGGTACCCCATTTGGTGAGTCTTACAACATTTATCTAGGACTTCCCTTGGAGGGAATGCTCAGGCAAAGGAAAAGTTAGATTAAGAGAAATGAAGATAGAATCATAGGTTAGACTGAGAAGATGAAAGGTCAATAGAAAGCAGCCTGAGTTTATTTCTCAGCCAGCACATATACTAAACACAGTCCAAAGGCAGATCAAAAAGCAGTACAGTCAGCTCCCCACCTTCCTGCACTGTGCTAGTAGGCAGCTCAAACCTGTACATTATCTGATTCAGCTAAGCAGCTTCTAATCACTAACAAGGAGTGCCCCTGGCTGGCCTACACTAGCCCAAATATTAATAGAAAAATGGACTCTTTTAGCTGGGCAAAAAGCTTTTTCTGTTGGCTAACACAGATGTTATTCACAGCCCTCAAGGTTTTAGAAGAAGAAAAGCAGGCATGCTCGGACTCAGATAGAATCTTTTTTTTCTAATTTTCACATGTACATTGGACTGAAATTTTATTTTATTTCAAAACTATTCACTTATCAATCGTACTATGCCTGCAGCCGAAGGGGATTAAAGTGCCAGCTCTAATAGAATCTTTAAGTCTGAAATGACTCCAGATGGAAAGTGAGTCACATGTGGGCTCCAACATTGGACTGGGAATTTTATAGAGCTAAGAACTATTGGGTGGATGCTGTGCTTCTCTGATCTTTCAGCTTTCAGCCCTACTATCTGACTACAGGGTTTATGAATAAGATCAGTTTGCACTACATCTAAAATCTAATTTAAATAAAAGGCTTCTTCTTAATTCCTGTTCATGATTTTGGGTCTAAATCTCTATCAAGTAACTTAAAATTAAGTTTTTGAATTCTGTATATAAATAAAAATCTATGCTCCTTTATCAGCTTTGAGCTTTCCTACATACGGCACTTAAAAGGTTTTCTGCAGTAAACCATGATCATTCTTATCAGTGACCATTAAAATCTTAAAGATGGGCTTGGGACTCCACAACATTGATTCCTCCTAGAGTGTGGTAATGCCACTAAACTGGCTACCCTCCTCCAAAGGTTTTGGGCTATAAATTATTCAGGACAATTCCAAGATTACTATCTAAGATGGTCCACATGCACTACACTAGCCAGAACTTGAGATAATTCCTCCACTTTCCCATTACACAAAGACTGGACAAGAGATAATACAGGTAATTCTCCCATGAATTGAAATTATCCTAGGTTTATTTCAGGGACTCTTATAGATGCCATTGCTCACAGACAACAAAAAAATAATTTCAAAAGCATGGTTCCCATATTCCCAAGAGTTGGGGTAAGCAGTTTGGTCATTCATTAGGTCATGATTTATGTCATCACTGAGGTGGAGGTGGTAACAAGTTACTATGGGTAATGGTAAAAAATATAAACAAATGAGATAATATTTAGTTATCTTGTTCTGAAAAGAAAATTGGAAGATATAGAAATTATAGGATAAATGATAGATTACTAATTTGGATTTAAATAAAAAACTATTTGTATTAAATATTTTACATTAGTATGGATTTCTGTATATTAATACATATTTGAGATGATTTTTGTTATATTGTAGATGTTTCTAATCTTATTTAACATATTTTTGTATATTCATGGAAATTCAAGTTTATTTTTGATAAAACATACTGTACATATATTTTTTTTAAATTATTGCCTGAATTCTTTATTTCTATCTTCTGATTTATATGTCATATTTTTTAAATCGGAGTCACAGACTTTGTTTTCTTTGTTCAATTCTTGCTTTTAAAAAAATACCCCACATTGATAGACAAAACATCTATCAACAGACAGTATTTTCCACCTTGCCATTTTTGAAGAACACAGGTTAATGCATTTTCAGAACATTTGTCACTTTGTACTGCAGATGTTTTAAAGGTACCCAGCACCATTTTACTCTCTGGTTTTGGAGGCTGTCCTGAAACTAGCTCTTGTAGAACAGGATGGTCTCGAACTCACAGAGATCCGCCTGCCTCTGCCTCCCAAGTGCTGGGATTAAGGGCATGCGCTACCACCACCCAGCTTACATTTTTACTCTCATGTGATATTTTCTCCCCAACAAGTCACTTTACGATGTAAAATAAATCTCTAGTCCTGAAAATTACTATTACAAGCTATTTAAATGAATAAAATTACCAGTTAATAGTAACATATTATAATCATACTTATAGTCATTTTATGTTGGCTATCAAAGTGAAACAAAAAGACATTTCATTTTCATTTTTTTCATGACAGGGTTCCTATGTATTACTCTGGTTGTACTGGAAATCCCTTTGTAGACCATTCTGACCTTGAGCACACTGAGATCTACCTGCTTTTGCCACATAAGTACTGGGATTAAAGACATGCACCATCACTCCCTGGCCAAAAATACATTTTAATAAGTCTTCATATATTTCCTTTTCAAAATATGGCATTCTAGTAAAAATATGGCATTAAGATGTTATGATTATATAAGGTTTTTATGGCAAGATATGTCTGTTCCTGACAACACCAATCTACTTCAGAGAAATGATGGCTATCATAGAAATGTCTAAATGTAGATAACTTTCTTGCTGGCAAGACTTAGGCACGGGCAAGAATCTGCCTTTTGACTTAACTAGTGACAGTAGACTGTTAGTATCCAACTGACAGTATCCAAGTTAGATAGGCAGGACACAAAAGAAAGTGACAGTTGAGAATTGCCATGGCAAAGCAGGACAATCCTTCAAAATTCCTGCTTCACAGAAACTTGGTCAGATCTTCTAGGTGTATAGGCTAAAGTTAAAAGTCCAACAGTGCTGTGGAATCTTGGGTGACTGTCCAGACAGTCAGTAGTTTCTGTCATTTCTTGTTTTTTTTTAAATTGTTTTTATTGAGGTATATATTTTTCTCTGCTCTCCTCCCTTACTCTCCTGTCTTTTTCTACTTTCCATGTAGATTATATCCATGTGTATTTGGCTTAGATTCCTCTTTGTTATCTAGGTTCTCCGAGGTTGAGAATTGTAGGCTGGTTTTCTTTGCTTCAGGTCTAAAATCCACTTATGAGTGAGGACATTGTATATTTGTCTTTCTGGGTATGGGTTACCTCAGTGTGATGTGTTCTTGATCCATAAATTTGCCTGCAAATTTCAAGATGTCATTATTTTTTTCTGCTGTGTGGTACTCCATTGTGTAAATGCAACACATTTTCCTCATCCATTCTTTGGTCAGGGAGTGTTTAGGTTGTTACCATTCTAATACAAATAGTGCTGATATGGATATAGCTGGACACATGCCCTTGGGGTATGATTGAGAATTTAGGTATATACCCAATGTGGTATTGCTTGGTCTTGAGGTAGGTTGTGTCCTAAATTTCTGAGAAATCACCATTCTCATTTCTAAAGTGATTGTACCAATTTGCATGCCCACCAGCAATGGAGAAGTTTTCCCTTCACCCCACATCCTCTCCAGCATAAACTGTCCCCAGTGTTTTTGATCTTGGCTATTCTTACAGGTATAAGGTGGAATCTCTGAGTTGTTTTTACATTTCTTTTTCTTTCTTTGTTTTTTTTTTTTGATTTTTCGAGACAGGGTTTCTCTGTAGCTTTGGAGCCTGTCCTGGAACTCCCTTTGTAGGCCAGGCTGGCCTCGAACTCCCAGAGATCCGCCTGCCTCTGCCTCCCGAGTACTGGGTTACAGGCGTGCGCCACCACCGCCCGGTTGTTTTTACATTTCTTAATGGCTAAGGATGTTGAGCATTTCCTTAAGTGTCTTTCAGTCATTTTATAGTCATCTGTTGAGAGTTCTCTGTTTAATTTTGTACAATTATTTTACTATTGACTTATTTGTTCTTCTGATGACTAGTTACTTGAGCTATTTATATATTTTGGATATGAGCCCTCTGTTTGATGTGTGGTTTAAGAAGACCTTTTTCCATCCTGTAGGCTGCCGTTTTATTGAACATTTCCTCTGCTTTTCAGAAAGTTCTCAGTTTTAGGTGGTCTCATCTATTAAATATTGCTATTAGTGTTCATGTTGCTGGGGTTATATTTAAAAAGTGGTCTCCTGTACCTATGTGTTCAAGTGTACTTCCCACTTTCACTTCTATGAATTTCAATATGGTTGGTTTTATGTTTTTTTTTAATATTTATTTATTTATTGTGTATACAGTGTTAGTTTCCATGTCTGCCTACAGGCCAGAAGAGGGCACCAGATCTCATTATAGATGGCTGTGAGCCACCATGTGGTTGCTGGGAATTGAACTCAGGACCTCTGGAAGATTAGTCAGTGCTCTTAACCTCTGAGCCATCTCTCCAGCCCCTTGGTTTTATGTTTTGATCTATTTGGACTTGAGATTTCTGCATGGAGATAGATAAACACTATACTTTCTGTTTACTTAGGTAGTATTTTATCCTTCTTAGGTCTCTAATGGAGTTAAATACTAGATAATTGTAGTTCTTTCTGTTACCAAATTGAAACAACTCACAAACTAGCATGAAATATGTAAGATAAAGAGATATAAAAAGTTTATTTGTTTTTTTAATGTTGGCGAATTATTATTTTTTATATTTATTTATTTATTATGCATATAATATCCTGTCTGAGTGCAGGCCTGAAGAGGACACCAGACCTCATTACAGATGGTTGTCAGCCACCATGTGGTTGCTGGGAATTGAACTCAGGACATTTGGAAGAGTAGGAAATGCTCTTAAAAACTGAGCCATCTCTCCAGCCCTGTTTATTTTAGGTTGGGGTAAAAAATGATTTAGGTGCAAAACTTTGGACTTACCTAGGTAGGATAGATAACAAAGTATTTTCTCTAAATTTACCAAATACAAATGGATTGGTCATTGTTTTCTATATATATTTGTATATAGTTGTTATATATTTTATATATAGCTTTACTGTGTTAGTTAAATCCTTCACTTTTTATTTAGTAAGAAAGGGGAAATTATGAAATTTTGATCATGTTCTCACAATAAAGCTTGCTTGGAGTGAGGACAGAGCTAACAACAACCTGACTGAAAATTACCCAAGAGGTTTGGAGGTCTTTGACCAGGTAGGAATCAGGATTATTAAGACAGGCTTGATAGAAGATATGGGCTCTTTTCTTGCATGGAGAAATTGAAGAGGTAGTAGTCACCAGTGGCTGATCAATTGATTTTCTGATCTTTCAAGTTCTTACCCTGCAATCTGACTCATGAGTTTTTATTTGATTTGATTTGATTTATTTTATTTTATTTCAGTTTAGTTTAGTTTAGTTTGGTTTAGTTTTTCTGAGACAGGGTTTCTCTGTGGCTTTGGAGCCTGTCCTGGAACTCATTTTGTAGCCCAGGTTGGCCTTGAACTCATAGAGATCTGCCTACCTCTGTCTCCTAAGTGCTGGTATTAAAGGCATGTGCCACAACTGCCTGGTCTGAGTTTTTATTTTATTTTATTTTTTTTTTAATAGGGGCCATGCTAATCTTCTCTGTATCGTTCCAATTTTTGTATATGTGCTGCCGAAGCGAGCACTGAGTTTTATTTTAAATATCGATTAATGCTTAAGTTGGGATAGAGCTAATTAAGTAAGCCCTTGGAAAATAAAGCCTCACCAATCAGGAGGGCAGAATCCTTGAGTCAAGAATTGATGCAAATGTGATGGGGGAGTGCTTCTTACTTTCTTACTTCATAGGACTCATCCTCTCTTCTTTTT
>CADCXT010002166.1:0-125508 GCA_902806775.1 Microtus agrestis | reverse complement strand
GTCTTTCTATTCAAAGATAAGACATTGTTTGTGATATGTCGAAGTATAGTTAGAAGTGAGAACATATATCCTTTTCTCTGGAGAAGCATTACTTTTAAGGAGAAGCATCTTGTTTTGAAAGTGATGAATTTTTAGTGTTAGGATTAGAGTTAGGGTAAGGGTTAGGGTTAGGGTTATGGTTAGGCTTAGGGTTAGGGTTAGGGCTATGCTTAGGATTAGGGTTAGGGTTAGGCTTAGGCTTAGGCTTAGGCTTAGGGTTAGGTTTAGGGTTAAGGTTAGGGTTGGGTTTAGGGTTAGGGTTAGGTTTAGGGTTAGCTTTAGGGTTAGATTTTGTCTTAGGGTGAGGGTTAGGGTAAGGTTTAGGCTTAGGCTTAAGATTAGGTTTAGCGTTAGGATTAGGGTTAGAAAAAAAGAATGTCTATGAATTTTATGAAATTCTTTTGTGAGAAAAGCACATGTCTTTCTCTGCAAAGATAAGGCATTGTTTGTGATATGTCAAAGTATATTTAGAAGTGAGAACAGTCTTCCTTTTCTCTGGAGAAGCTTTACTTTGAAAGATAATCATTTTCTTTTGAAAGCGTAAGTATTTCATTAATAATTTCCTGAGAAATGCACTTGTGTTTCTCTGAAAATATCAGCTTTTGGGGGAAATGTCAAAGTTAGTTCGAAGTGAGAACAGTCTTACTTTTCCTACGGTAGAAGCTTTACTTTGAAAGATAATCACGTTCTTTTGAAAATGTATGAATTTTTGCTTTTGTGAGAAACGCACGTGCGTTACACTGAACTGAGAAGACTTTGGTTGTGATATGTCAAAGTATTTTCAAAAGTTAGAACAGTGTTCCTTGTCTCTGTAGAAGCTTTACTTTGAATGATAATCATGTTCTTTTGAAAGTGTATGAATTTCATAAAATGCTTTTGTGTGAAACGCACATGTGTTTCTCTGAAATGATACGTTGTTGTTGGAGATATGTCAAAATATAGTTAGAAATGAGAACAGTCTTTCTTTTCTCTGTAGAAGCTTTACTTTGAAAGATAATCACCTTGTTTTGAAAGTGTATGAATTTCTTGGGTTAGGTTTAGGGTTAGGCTCAAGCTTAGTCTTAGGCTTAGGGTTAGGGTTAGGTTTAGGGTTAGTGTTAAGGTTAGTGTTAGGTTTAGAAAAAAAAGAATGCCTATAAATTTCATGAAATGCTTTTTTGAGAAAAGCACATGTCTTTCTCTGCAAAGATAAGACTTTGTGATATGTCAAAATATAATTAGAAGTGAGAATATACTTCCTTTTCTCTGGAGAAGCGTTACTTTGAAGGAGAAGCATCTTCTTTTGTAAGTGTATGAATTTTATTGTTAGGGTTAGGGTTAGGGTAAGGGTTAGGGTTAGGGTTAGGCTTAGGGTTAGGGTTAGGGTTTGGTTTAGGGTTAGTGTTAGGGTTATGCTTATGGTTAGGGTTAGTGTTAGGCTGAGGGTCAGGCTTAGGTTTATGGTTAAGTTTAGTGTTAGGTTTAGGGTTAGTTTTAGGCTTAGGTTTAGATTTAGTGTTAGATTTTGACTTAGGGTTATGGTTAGGGTAAGGTTTAGGCTTAGGGTTAGGTTTAGCATTAGTGTTAGGGTTAGTGTTAGAAAAAAGAATGTGTATGAATTAGGGTTAGGGTTAGTGTTAGGGTTAGGCTTAGGCTTAGTGTTAGGGTTAGGGTTAGTGTTAGTGTTAGGGTTAGCGCTAGGGTTAGAAAAAAAAGATTCAGTATGAATTTCATGAATTTCTTTTGTGAGAAACGTACATGTCTTTCTCTGCAAACATAAGACGTTGTTAGTTATATGTCAAAGTATATTTAGAAGTGAGAACCGTCTTCCTTTTCTTTGGAGAAGCTTTAATTTGAAAGATAATCATTTTCTTTTGAAAGCGTTAGTATTTCATTAATGCTTTCTTGAGAAATGCACATGTGTTTCTCTGAAAATATCAGCTTTTGTTGGGGAAATATCAAAGATAGTTCGAAGTGAGAACAGTCCTACTTTTCCTACTGTAGAAGCTTTACTTTGAAAGATAATCACGTTCATTTGAAAGTGTATGAATTTTTGCTTTTGTGAGAAACGCACATGTATTGCACTGAAATTAGAAGCCATTGTTTGGGAAATGTCACAGAATTGTTACAATGAGAACTGTGTTCCTTTTCTCTGTAGATGCTTTACTTTGAAAGGTAGTCACATTCTTTGAAAGCATAAGAATTTCATGAAATGCTTTTGTGAGAAACGCACGTGCGTTACACTAAACTGAGAAGTCTTTGTTTGCGATATGTCAGATTATTGTCAAAATTTAGAACAGTGTTCCTTGTCTCTGTAGAAGCTTTACTTTGAATGATAATCATGTTGTTTTGAAAGTGTATGAATTTCATAAAATGCTTTTGTGTGAAACGCACATGTGTTTCTCTGAAATGATACGTCGTTGTTGGAGATATGTCAAAATATAGTTAGAAATGAGAACAGTCTATCTTTTCTCTGTAGAAGCTTTACTTTGAAAGATAATCACCTTGTTTTGAAAGTGTATGAATTTCTAGGGTTAGGGTTAAGTTTAGGGGTAGTGTAAGGGTTAGTGTTAGGGGTAGAAAAAAAGAATATGTATGAATGTCATTAAATGCTTTTGTGTGAAACGCACATGCCCTTCTCTGAAATGATAGGTTGCTGTTGTAGATATGTCAAAGTATAATTAGAAATGAGAACAGTCTTCCTTTTCTCTGTAGAAGCTTTACTTTGAAAGATAATCACCTTGTTTTGAAAGTGTATGAATTTCTTGGGTTAGGGTTAGGGTTTGGGTTAGGGTAAGGGTTAGGCTTACGTTTAGGGTTAGGCTCAGGCTTAGTCTTAGGCTTAGGGTTAGGGATAGGTTTAGGGTTAATGTTAAGGTTAGTGTTAGGTTTAGAAAAAAAAGAATGTCTTTGAATTTCATGAAATGCTTTTGTGAGAAAAGCACATGTCTTTCCCTTCAAAGATAAGACGTTGTTTGTGATATGTCGAAGTATAGTTAGAAGTGAGAACATACATCCTTTCCTCTGTAGAAGCATTACTTTGAAGGGGAAGCATCTTGTTTTGAAAGTGTATGAATTTTTAGTGTTAGTGTTAGAGTTAGAGTAAGAGTTAGGGTTAGGGTTATGGTTAGGCTTAGGGTTAGGGTTAGGGTTAGGGCTATGCTTAGGATTAGGGTTAGGGTTAGGCTTAGGCTTAGGGTTATGTTTAGGGTTAAGGTTAGGGTTGGGTTTAGGGTTAGGGTTATATTTAGGGTTAGATTTTGTCTTAGTGTGAGGGTTAGGGTAAGGTTTAGGTTTAGGCTTAGGGTTTGGTTTAGCGTTAGGGTTAGGGTTAGAAAAAAAAGAATGTCTATGAATTTCATGAAATTCTTTTGTGAGAAAAGCACATGTCTTTCTATTCAAAGATAAGACATTGTTTGTGATATGTCGAAGTATAGTTAGAAGTGAGAACATATATCCTTTTCTCTGGAGAAGCATTACTTTTAAGGAGAAGCATCTTGTTTTGAAAGTATGAATTTTTAGTGTTAGGATTAGAGTTAGGGTAAGGGTTAGGGTTAGGGTTATGGTTAGGCTTAGGGTTAGGGTTAGGGCTATGCTTAGGATTAGGGTTAGGGTTAGGCTTAGGCTTAGGCTTAGGCTTAGGGTTAGGTTTAGGGTTAAGGTTAGGGTTGGGTTTAGGGTTAGGGTTAGGTTTAGGGTTAGCTTTAGGGTTTGATTTTGTCTTAGGGTGAGGGTTAGGGTAAGGTTTAGGCTTAGGCTTAAGATTAGGTTTAGCGTTAGGATTAGGGTTAGAAAAAAAAGAATGTCTATGAATTTTATGAAATTCTTTTGTTATAAAAGCACATGTCTTTCTCTGCAAAGATAAGACATTGTTTGTGATATGTCAAAGTATATTTAGAAGTGAGAACAGTCTTCCTTTTCTCTGGAGAAGCTTTACTTTGAAAGATAATCATTTTCTTTTGAAAGCGTAAGTATTTCATTAATAATTTCCTGAGAAATGCACTTGTGTTTCTCTGAAAATATCAGCTTTTTGGGGGAAATGTCAAAGTTAGTTCGAAGTGAGAACAGTCTTACTTTTCCTATGGTAGAAGCTTTACTTTGAAAGATAATCACGTTCTTTTGAAAATGTATGAATTTTTGCTTTTGTGAGAAACGCACGTGCATTACACTGAACTGAGAAGACTTTGGTTGTGATATGTCAAAGTATTTTCAAAAGTTAGAACAGTGTTCCTTGTCTCTGTAGAAGCTTTACTTTGAATGATAATCATGTTCTTTTGAAAGTGTATGAATTTCATAAAATGCTTTTGTGTGAAACGCACATGTGTTTCTCTGAAATGATACGTTGTTGTTGGAGATATGTCAAAATATAGTTAGAAATGAGAACAGTCTTTCTTTTCTCTGTAGAAGCTTTACTTTGAAAGACAATCACCTTGTTTTGAAAGTGTATGAATTTCTTGGGTTAGGTTTAGGGTTAGGCTCAGGCTTAGTCTTAGGCTTAGGGTTAGGGTTAGGTTTAGGGTTAGTGTTAAGGTTAGTGTTAGGTTTAGAAAAAAAGAATGCCTATAAATTTCATGAAATGCTTTTTTGAGAAAAGCACATGTCTTTCTCTGCAAAGATAAGACTTTGTGATATGTCAAAGTATAGTTAGAAGTGAGAATATACTTCCTTTTCTCTGGAGAAGCGTTACTTTCAAGGAGAAGCATCTTCTTTCGTAAGTGTATGAATTTTATTGTTAGGGTTAGGGTTAGGGTAAGGGTTAGGGTTAGGGTTAGGCTTAGGGTTAGGGTTAGGGTTTGGTTTAGGGTTAGTGTTAGGGTTATGCTTATGGTTAGGGTTAGTGTTAGGCTGAGGGTCAGGCTTAGGTTTATGGTTAAGTTTAGTGTTAGGTTTAGGGTTAGTTTTAGACTTAGGTTTAGAATTAGGGTTAGATTTTGACTTAGGGTTATGGTTAGGGTAAGGTTTAGTCTTAGGGTTAGGTTTAGCGTTAGTGTTAGGGTTAGTGTTAGAAAAAAGAATGTGTATGAATTAGGGTTAGGGTTAGTGTTAGGGTTAGGCTTAGGCTTAGTGTTAGGGTTAGGGTTAGTGTTAGTGTTAGGGTTAGCGCTAGGGTTAGAAAAAAAGATTCAGTATGAATTTCATGAATTTCTTTTGTGAGAAACGTACATGTCTTTCTCTGCAAACATAAGACGTTGTTAGTTATATGTCAAAGTATATTTAGAAGTGAGAACAGTCTTCCTTTTCTCTGGAGAAGCTTTATTTTGAAAGATAATCATTTTCTTTTGAAAGCGTTAGTATTTCATTAATGCTTTCTTGAGAAATGCACATGTGTTTCTCTGAAAATATCAGCTTTTGTTGGGGAAATATCAAAGTTAGTTCAAAGTGAGAACAGTCTTACTTTTCCTACTGTAGAAGCTTTACTTTGAAAGATAATCACGTTCATTTGAAAGTGTATGAATTTTTGCTTTTGTGAGAAACGCACATCTATTGCACTGAAATTAGAAGCCGTTGTTTGGGAAATGTCACAGAATTGTTAGAATGAGAACTGTGTTCCATTTCTCTGTATTTGCTTTACTTTGAAAGGTAATCGCATTCTTTGAAAGCATAAGAATTTCATGAAATGCTTTTGTGAGAAACGCACGTGCGTTACACTAAACTGAGAAGCCTTTGTTTGCGATATGTCAGATTATTGTCAAAATTTAGAACAGTGTTCCTTGTCTCTGTAGAAGCTTTACTTTGAATGATAATCATGTTGTTTTGAAAGTGTATGAATTTCATAAAATGCTTTTGTGTGAAACGCACATGTGTTTCTCTGAAATGATACGTTGTTGTTGGAGATATGTCAAAATATAGTTAGAAATGAGAACAGTCTTTCTTTTCTCTGTAGAAGCTTTACTTTGAAAGATAATCACCTTGTTTTGAAAGTGTATGAATTTCTAGGGTTAGGGTTAAGGTTAGGGTTAGTGTTAGTGTTAGGGTTAGAAAAAAAGAATATGTATGAATTTCATTAAATGCTTTTGTGTGAAACGCACATGTGTTTCTCTGAAATGATAGGTTGTTGTTGTAGATATGTCAAAGTATAATTAGAAATGAGAACATTCTTCCTTTTCTCTGTAGAAGCTTTACATTGAAAGATAATCACTTTGTTTTGAAAGTGTATGAATTTCTTGGGTTAGGGTTAGGTTTAGGGTTTGGTTTAGGGTAAGTGTTAGGCTTAGGGTAAGGCTGAAGCTTAGGCTTAGGGTTAGGGTTAGGGTTAGTTTTAGGGTTAGTGTTAAGGATAGTGTTAGTTTAGGAAAAAAGAATGTCTTTGAATTTCATGAAATGCTTTTGTGAGAAAAGCACATGTCTTTCTCTTCAAAGATAAGACGTTGTTTGTGGTATGTCGAAGTATAGTTAGAAGTGAGAACATATATCCTTTTCTCTGGAGAAGCATTACTTTTAAGGAGAAGCATCTTGTTTTGAAAGTGTATGAATTTTTAGTGTTAGGATTAGAGTTAGGGTAAGGGTTAGGGTTAGGGTTATGGTTAGGCTTAGGGTTAGGGTTAGGGCTATGCTTAGGATTAGGGTTAGGGTTAGGCTTAGGCTTAGGCTTAGGGTTAGGTTTAGGGTTAAGGTTAGGGTTGGGTTTAGGGTTAGGGTTAGGTTTAGGGTTAGCTTTAGGGTTAGATTTTGTCTTAGGGTGAGGGTTAGGGTAAGGTTTAGGCTTAGGCTTAAGATTAGGTTTAGCGTTAGGGTTAGGGTTAGAAAAAAAGAATGTCTATGAATTTCATGAAATTCTTTTGTGAGAAAAGCACATGTCTTTCTCTGCAAAGATAAGGCATTGTTTGTGATATGTCAAAGTATATTTAGAAGTGAGAACAGTCTTCCTTTTCTCTGGAGAAGCTTTACTTTGAAAGATAATCATTTTCTTTTGAAAGCGTAAGTATTTCATTAATAATTTCCTGAGAAATGCACTTGTGTTTCTCTGAAAATATCAGCTTTTGGGGGAAATGTCAAAGTTAGTTCGAAGTGAGAACAGTCTTACTTTTCCTACGGTAGAAGCTTTACTTTGAAAGATAATCACGTTCTTTTGAAAATGTATGAATTTTTGCTTTTGTGAGAAACGCACGTGCGTTACACTGAACTGAGAAGACTTTGGTTGTGATATGTCAAAGTATTTTCAAAAGTTAGAACAGTGTTCCTTGTCTCTGTAGAAGCTTTACTTTGAATGATAATCATGTTCTTTTGAAAGTGTATGAATTTCATAAAATGCTTTTGTGTGAAACGCACATGTGTTTCTCTGAAATGATACGTTGTTGTTGGAGATATGTCAAAATATAGTTAGAAATGAGAACAGTCTTTCTTTTCTCTGTAGAAGCTTTACTTTGAAAGATAATCACCTTGTTTTGAAAGTGTATGAATTTCTTGGGTTAGGTTTAGGGTTAGGCTCAAGCTTAGTCTTAGGCTTAGGGTTAGGGTTAGGTTTAGGGTTAGTGTTAAGGTTAGTGTTAGGTTTAGAAAAAAAGAATGCCTATAAATTTCATGAAATGCTTTTTTGAGAAAAGCACATGTCTTTCTCTGCAAAGATAAGACTTTGTGATATGTCAAAATATAATTAGAAGTGAGAATATACTTCCTTTTCTCTGGAGAAGCGTTACTTTGAAGGAGAAGCATCTTCTTTTGTAAGTGTATGAATTTTATTGTTAGGGTTAGGGTTAGGGTAAGGGTTAGGGTTAGGGTTAGGCTTAGGGTTAGGGTTAGGGTTTGGTTTAGGGTTAGTGTTAGGGTTATGCTTATGGTTAGGGTTAGTGTTAGGCTGAGGGTCAGGCTTAGGTTTATGGTTAAGTTTAGTGTTAGGTTTAGGGTTAGTTTTAGGCTTAGGTTTAGATTTAGTGTTAGATTTTGACTTAGGGTTATGGTTAGGGTAAGGTTTAGGCTTAGGGTTAGGTTTAGCATTAGTGTTAGGGTTAGTGTTAGAAAAAAGAATGTGTATGAATTAGGGTTAGGGTTAGTGTTAGGGTTAGGCTTAGGCTTAGTGTTAGGGTTAGGGTTAGTGTTAGTGTTAGGGTTAGCGCTAGGGTTAGAAAAAAAAGATTCAGTATGAATTTCATGAATTTCTTTTGTGAGAAACGTACATGTCTTTCTCTGCAAACATAAGACGTTGTTAGTTATATGTCAAAGTATATTTAGAAGTGAGAACCGTCTTCCTTTTCTTTGGAGAAGCTTTAATTTGAAAGATAATCATTTTCTTTTGAAAGCGTTAGTATTTCATTAATGCTTTCTTGAGAAATGCACATGTGTTTCTCTGAAAATATCAGCTTTTGTTGGGGAAATATCAAAGATAGTTCGAAGTGAGAACAGTCCTACTTTTCCTACTGTAGAAGCTTTACTTTGAAAGATAATCACGTTCATTTGAAAGTGTATGAATTTTTGCTTTTGTGAGAAACGCACATGTATTGCACTGAAATTAGAAGCCATTGTTTGGGAAATGTCACAGAATTGTTACAATGAGAACTGTGTTCCTTTTCTCTGTAGATGCTTTACTTTGAAAGGTAGTCACATTCTTTGAAAGCATAAGAATTTCATGAAATGCTTTTGTGAGAAACGCACGTGCGTTACACTAAACTGAGAAGTCTTTGTTTGCGATATGTCAGATTATTGTCAAAATTTAGAACAGTGTTCCTTGTCTCTGTAGAAGCTTTACTTTGAATGATAATCATGTTGTTTTGAAAGTGTATGAATTTCATAAAATGCTTTTGTGTGAAACGCACATGTGTTTCTCTGAAATGATACGTTGTTGTTGGAGATATGTCAAAATATAGTTATAAATGGGAACACTCTTTCTTTTCTCTGTAGAAGCTTTACTTTGAAAGATAATCACCTGGTTTTGAAAGTGTATGAAATTATTGGGTTAGGGTTAGGGTTTGGGTTAGGTTAAGTGTTAGGCTTAGGGTTAGTGTTAGGGTTAGGTTTAGGTTTAGGGTTAGTGTTAAGGATAGTGTTAGGTTTAGAAAAAAAGAATTTCTTTGAAATTCATGAAATGCTTTTGTGAGAAAAGCACATGTCTTTCTCTGCAAAGATAAGACGTTGTTTGTGATATGTCGAAGTATAGTTAGAAGTGAGATCATACGTCCTTTTCTCTGGAGAAGCATTACTTTGAAGGAGAAGCATCTTGTTTCGAAAGTGTATGAATTTTTAGTTTTAGGGTTAGGGTTATGGTAAGGGTTAGGGTTAGGTTTAGGGTTTGGTTTAGGGTTAGGTTTAGGGTTGTGCTTAGGATTAGGCTTAGGCTTAGGGTTAGGTTTAGGGTTAATGTTAGGTTTAGGGTTAGCTTTAGGGTTAGATTTTGTCTTAGGGTGAGGGTTAGGGTAAGGTTTAGGCTTAGGCTTAGGGTTAGGTTTAGTGTTATTGTTAGGCTTAGGGTTAGAAAAAAAGAATGTGTATGAATTAGGTTTAGGGTTAGTGCTAGGTTTAGACTTAGGCTTAGGTTTAGGGTTAGTGTTAGGGTTAGGTTTAGGGTTAGCTTTAGGTTTAGGGTTAGGGTTAGGTTTAGGTTTTGGCATAGGTTTTCGGTTAGGATAAGGGTTAGGCTTAGGCTTAGGGTTAGGGTTACCGTTAGTGTTAGGGTTAGGGTTAGAAAAAAAGAATGTGGATGACTTAGGGTTAGGGTTAGTGCTAGGTTTAGACTTAGGCTTAGGGTTAGGGTTAGGGTTAGGTTTATTTTTAGTTTTAGGTTTAGGGTGAGCGTTAGGTTTAGGGTTAGGATTTGGCATAGGTTTTCGGTTAGGATAAGTGTTAGGCTTAGGCTTAGGGTTAGGGTTAGGGTTAGTGTTAGTGTTAGGGTTAGGGTTAGAAAAAAAGAATGTGTATGAATTTCATGAAATGCTTTTGTGAGAAACGCATGAGCGTCACACTGAACTGAGAATCCTTTGTTTGCGATATGTCAAAGTATTGTCAAAAGTTAGAACAGTGTTCCTTGTCTCTGTATAAGCTTTATTTGAATGATAATCATGTTCTTTGAAAGTGTATGAATTTCATGAATTGCTTTTCTGTGAAATGCACATGTGTTTCTCTGAAATGATACGTTGTTGTTGGAGATATGTCAAGGTATAGTTAGAAATGAGAACAGTCTTCCTTTTCTCTGTAGAAACTTTACTGTGAAAGATAATCACCTAGTTTTGAAAGTGCATGAATTTCTTGGGTTACGGTTAGGGTTAGGGTAAGGGTTAGGCTTAGGGTTAGGGTTTGGGTTAGGTTTAGAAAAAAAAGAATGTCTATGAATTTCATGAAATGCTTAAGTGAGAAAAGCACATGTCTTTCTCCGCAAAGATAAGACGTTGTTTGTGATATGTCAAAGTATACTTAGTAGTGAGAACAGTCTTCCTTTTCACTGGAGAAGCTTTATTTTGAAAGGTAATCACGTTCCTTTGAAAGCATAGGTATTTCTTTAAATGCTTTCCTGAGAAATGCACATGTGTTTCTCTGAAAATATGAGCTTTTGGTGGGGATATGTCAAAGTTATCTAGAAGTGAGAACAATCTTACTTTTCCTACTGTAGAAGCTTTACTTTGAAAGATAATCACGTTCATTTGAAAGTGTATGAATTTTTGCTTTTGTGAGAAACGCACATGTATTGCACTGAAATTAGAAGCTGTTGTTTGGGAAATGTCACAGAATTGTTAGAATGAGAACTGTGTTCCTTTTGTTTGTAGATGCTTTACTTTGAAAGGTAATCGCATTCTTTGAAAGCATAAGAATTTCATGAAATGCTTTTGTGAGAAACGCACGTGCGTTACACTAAACTGAGAAGCCTTTGTTTGCAATATGTCAAAGTATTGTCAAAATTTAGAACAGTGTTCCTTGTCGCTGTAGAAGCTTTACTTTTAATGATAATCATGTTCTTTTGAAAGTGTATGAATTTCATAAAATGCTTTTGTGTGAAACGCACATGTGTTTCTCTGAAATGATACGTTGTTGTTGGAGATATGTCAAAATATAGTTAGAAATGAGAACAGTCTTTCTTTTCTCTGTAGAAGCTTTACTTTGAAAGATAATCACCTTGTTTTGAAAGTGTATGAATTTCTAGTGTTAGGGTTAAGGTTAGGGTTAGGGTTTGGGTTAGTGTTGGGTTAGAAAAAAAGAATATGTATGAATTTCATTAAATGCTTTTGTGTGAAACGCACATGTGTTTCTCTGAAATGGTAGGTTGTTGTTGTAGATATGTCAAAGAATAGTTAGTAATGAGAACAGTCTTCCTTTTCTCTGTAGAAGCTTTACTTTGAAAGATAATCACCTGGTTTTGAAAGTGTATGAATTTATTGGGTTAGGGTTAGGGTTAGGGTTTGGGTTAGGTTAAGTGTTAGGCTTAGGGTTAGGGTTAGGCTCAGGCTTAGGCTTAGTGTTAGTGTTAGGGTTAAGTTTAGGGTTAGTGTTAAGGATAGTGTTAGGTTTAGAAAAAAAGAATTTGTTTGAATTTCATGAAATGCTTTTGTGAGAAAAGCACATGTCTTTCTCGGCAAAGATAAGACATTGTTTCTGATATGTCGAAGTATAGTTAGAAGTGAGATCATACGTCCTTTTCTCTGGAGAAGCATTACTTTGAAGGAGAAGCATCTTGGTTCGAAAGTGTATGAATTTTTAGTGTTAGGGTTAGGGTTATGGTAAGGGTTAGGGTTAGGATTAGGGTTAGGGTTAGGGTTTGGTTTAGGGTTAGGGTTGTGCTTAGGATTAGGGTTAGGCTTAGGCTTAGGGTTAGGGTTAGGTTTAGGGTTAGCTTTAGGGTTAGGTTTTGTCTTAGGGTGAGGGTTAGGGTAAGGTTTAGGCTTAGGCTTACGGTTAGGTTTAGTGTTAGTGTTAGGCTTAGGCTTAGAAAAAAAGAATGTGTATGAATTAGGGTTAGGGTTAGTGCTAGGTTTAGACTTAGGCTTAGGGTTATGGTTAGTGTTAGGGTTAGGTTTAAGGGTTAGGTTTAGGTATAGGGTTAGCGTTAGGGTTAGGTTTAGAGTTTGGCATAGGTTTTCGGTTAGGATAAGGGTTAGGCTTAGGCTTAGGGTTAGGGTTACCGTTAGTGTTAGGGTTAGGGTTAGAAAAAAGAAAAGAATTTGGATGACTTAGGGTTAGGGTTAGTGCTAGGTTTAGACTTAGGCTTAGGGTTAGGGTTAGGTTTATTGTTAGTTTAAGTTTAGGGTGAGCGTTAGGTTTAGGGTTAGGATTTGGCATAGGTTTTCGGTTAGGATAAGTGTTAGGCTTAGGCTTAGGGTTAGGGTTAGGGTTAGTGTTAGTGTTAGGGTTAGAAAAAAAGAATGTGTATGAATTTCATGAAATGCTTTTGTGAGAAACGCATGTGCGTCACACTGAACTGAGAATCCTTTGTTTGCGATATGTCAAAGTATTGTCAAAAGTTAGAACAGTGTTCCTTGTCTCTGTATAAGCTTTATTTGAATGATAATCATGTTCTTTGAAAGTGTATGAATTTCATGAATTGCTTTTCTGTGCAATGCACATGTGTTTCTTTGAAATGATAAGTTGTTGTTGGAGATATGTCAAGGTATAGTTAGAAATGAGAACAGTCTTCCTTTTCTCTGTAGAAACTTTACTTTGAAAGATAATCACCTTGTTTTGAAAGTGCATGAATTTCTTGGGTTATGGTTAGGGTTAGGGTAAGGGTCTGGCTTAGGATTAGGGTTCTGGTTAGGTTTAGAATAAAAAGAATGTCTATGAATTTCATGAAATGCTTTAGTGAGAAAAGCACATGTCTTTCTCCGCAAAGATAAGACGTTGTTTGTGATATGTCAAAGTATACTTAGTAGTGAGAACAGTCTTCCTTTTCACTGGAGAAGCTTTATTTTGAAAGGTAATCACATTCCTTTGAAAGCATAGGTATTTCTTTAAATGCTTTCCTGAGAAATGCACATGTGTTTCTCTGAAAATATGAGCTTTTGGTGGGGATATGTCAAAGTTATCTAGAAGTGAGAACAATCTTACTTTTCCTACTGTAGAAGCTTTAATTTGAAAGATAATCATGTTCTTTTGAAAGTGTATGAATTTTTGCTTTTGTGAGAAACGCACATGTATTACACTAACACTAGAAGCCGTTGTTTGTGAAAAGTCACAGAACTGTTAAAATGAGAACTATGTTCCTTTTCTCTGTAGATGCTTTACTTTGAAAAAAATCGCATTCTTTTGAAAGCGTAAAAATTTCATGAAATGCTTTTTAGAGAAACGCTTGTGCGTGACACTGAACTGAGAAGCTTTTGTTTGTGATATGTCAAAGTACTGTCAAAAGTTAGAACAGTGTTCCTTATCTCTGTAGAAGCTTTTCTTTGAATGATAATCATGTTCTTTTGAATGTGTATGAATTTCATGAAATGCTTTTTTGTGAAACGCACCTATGTTTCTCTGAAATCATACGTTGTTGTTGGAGATATGTCAAAGTGTAGTTAGAAATGAGAACAGTCTTCCTTTCATTGTAGAGGCTTTACTTTTAAAGATAATCACATTGTTTTGAAAGTGTATGTATTTCTAGGGTTAGGGTTAGGGTTAGGGTTAATCTTAGGGTTATTTTTAAGATTAGGGTTAGGGTTAATGTTAGGGTTAGGGTTAGAAAAAAAAGAATGTGTATGAATTTCATGAAATGCTTTTGTGAGAAACACACATGTTTTTCCTTGCAAAGATAAGACGTTGTTTGTGATATGTCAAAGTATATTTAGAAGTGAGAACAGTCTTCCTTTTCTCTGGAGAAGCTTTAATTTGAAAGATAATCACGTTCTTTTGAAAGCGTAAGTATTTCATTAAATGCTTTCCTGAGAAATGCACATGTGTTTCTCTGAAAATATCAGCTTTTTTTGGGGATATGTCAAAGTTAGCTAGAAGTGAGAACAGTCTTCCTTATCCTACTGTAGAAGCTTTACTTTGAAAGATAAGCACGTTCTTTTGAAAGTGTATGAATTTTTGCTTTTGTGAGAAATGGTCATATATTACACTGAAATTAATGCCATTGTTTGTGAAATGTCACAGAATTGTTAGAATTAGAACTGTGTTCCTTTTCTCTGTAGATGTTTTAGTTTGAAAGATAATCGCATTCTTTTGAAAGCTTAAGAATTTCATGAAATGCTTTTGTGAAACGCAGGCGCATTACACTGAACTGATAAGCTTTGTTTGCGATATGTCAAAGTATTGTCAAAAGTAAGAACAGTGTTCCTTGTCTCTGTAGAAGCTTTCTTTGAATGATAAGCATGTTCTCTTGAAAGTGTATGAATTTCATGAAATCCTTTTCTGTGAAATGCACATGTGTTTCTCTAAAATGATACGTTGTTGTTGGAGATATGTCAAAGAATTGTTAGAAATGAGAACAGTCTTCCTTTCCTCTGTAGATACTTTAATTTGAATGATAATAACCTTGTTTTGAAAGTGTATGAATTTCTTGTGTTAGGCTTAGGGTTACGGTTAGGATTAGGTTTAGGCTTAGGGATAGGTTTAGGCTTAGGCTTAGGGTTAGGGTTAGTGTTAGGTTTAGTGTTAGGTTTTGGGTTAGGGTTAGTGTTAGGGTTAGGGTTAGGTTTAGGGTTAGCTTTAGGGTTAGGGTTAGCGTTAGGTTTAGGGTTCGGGATTGGCTTAGGTTTGGGTTAGGGTTAGGGTAACGGTTATTCTTAAGCTTAGGGTTAGGGTTAGTGTTAGTGTTTTAGTTAGCGTTAGAAAAAAAATAATGTCCATGAATTTCATGAAACTCTTTTATGAGAAAAGAACATGTCTTTCTTGCAAAGATAAGACATTGTTTGTGATATGTCAAAGTATATTTAGATGTGAGAACAGTCTTCCTTTTCTCTGGAGAAGATTTACTTTGTAAGATAATCATTTTCTTTTGAAAGCATAAGTATTTCATTAATATTTTCCTGAGAAATGCACTTGTGTTTCTCTGAAAATATCAGCTTTTGGGGGAAATGTCAAAGTTAGTTAGAATTGAGAACAGTCTTATTTTTCCTACTGCAGAAGCTTTACTTTGAAAGATAATCACGTTCTTTGGAAAGTGTATGAATTTTTGTTTTTGTGAGAAACGCAGGTGCGTTACACTGAACTGTGAAGACTTTGGTTGTGATATGTCAAAGTATTTTCAAAAGTTAGAACAGTGTTCCTTGTCTCTGTAGAAGCTTTACTTTGAATGATAATCATGTTCTTTTGAAAGTGTATGAATTTCATAAAATGCTTTTGTGTGAAACGCACATGTGTTTCTCTGAAATGATACGTCATTGTTGGAGATATGTCAAAATATAGTTAGAAATGAGAACAGTCTATCTTTTCTCTGTAGAAGCTTTACTTTGAAAGATAATCACCTTGTTTTGAAAGTGTATGAATTTATAGGGTTAGGGTTAAGTTTAGGGGTAGTGTAAGGGTTAGTGTTAGGGGTAGAAAAAAAGAATATGTATGAATGTCATTAAATGCTTTTGTGTGAAACGCACATGCGTTTCTCTGAAATGATAGGTTGCTGTTGTAGATATGTCAAAGTATAGTTAGAAATGAGAACAGTCTTCCTTTTCTCTGTAGAAGCTTTACTTTGAAAGATAATCACCTTGTTTTGAAAGTGTATGAATTTCTTGGGTTAGGGTTAGGGTAAGGGTTAGGCTTACGTTTAGGGTTAGGCTCAGGCTTAGTCTTAGGCTTAGGGTTAGGGTTAGGTTTAGGGTTAGTTTTAAGGTTAGTGTTAGGTTTAGAAAAAAAAGAATGTCTTTGAATTTCATGAAATGCTTTTGTGAGAAAAGCACATGTCTTTCTCTTCAAAGATAAGACGTTGTTTGTGATATGTCGAAGTATAGTTAGAAGTGAGAACATACATCCTTTTCTCTGGAGAAGCATTACTTTGAAGGAGAAGCATCTTGTTTTGAAAGTGTATGAATTTTTAGTGTTAGGGTTAGAGTTAGGGTAAGAGTTAGGGTTAGGGTTATGGTTAGGCTTAGGGTTAGGGTTAGGGCTATGCTTAGGATTAGGGTTAGGCTTAGGCTTAGGGTTATGTTTAGGGTTAAGGTTAGGGTTGGGTTTAGGGTTAGGGTTAGATTTAGGGTTAGCTTTAGGGTTAGATTTTGTCTTAGGGTGAGGGTTAGGGTAAGGTTTAGGCTTAGGCTTAGGGTTTGGTTTAGCGTTAGGGTTAGGGTTAGGGTTAGAAAAAAAAGAATGTCTATGAATTTCATGAAATTCTTTTGTGAGGAAAGCACATGTCTTTCTCTGCAAAGATAAGACATTGTTTGTGATATGTCAAAGTATATTTAGAAGTGAGAACAGTCTTCCTTTTCTCTGAAGAAGCTTTACTTTGAAAGATAATCATTTTCTTTTGAAAGCGTAAGTATTTCATTAATAATTTCCTGAGAAATGCACTTGTGTTTCTCTGAAAATATCAGCTTTTTGGGGGAAATGTCAAAGTTAGTTAGAATTGAGAACAGTCTTACTTTTCCTACGGTAGAAGCTTTACTTTGAAAGATAATCATGTACTTTTGAAAGTGTATGAATTTTTGCTTTTGTGAGAAACGCACGTGCGTTACACTGAACTGAGAAGACTTTGGTTGTGATATGTCAAAGTATTTTCAAAAGTTAGAACAGTGTTCCTTGTCTCTGTAAAAGCTTTACTTTGAATGATAATCATGTTCTTTTGAAAGTGTATGAATTTCATAAAATGCTTTTGTGTGAAACGCACATATGTTTCTCTGAAATGATACGTCGTTGTTGGAGATATGTCAAAATATAGTTAGAAATGAGAACAGTCTATCTTTTCTCTGTAGAAGCTTTACTTTGAAAGATAATCACCTTGTTTTGAAAGTGTATGAATTTATAGGGTTAGGGTTAAGTTTAGGGTTAGTGTAAGGGCTAGTGTTAGGGGTAGAAAAAAAAGAATATGTATGAATGTCATTAAATGCTTTTGTGTGAAACGCACATGCCCTTCTCTGAAATGATAGGTTGTTTTTGTAGATATGTCAAAGTATAGTTAGAAATGAGAACAGTCTTCGTTTTCTCTGTAGAAGCTTTACTTTGAAAGATAATCACCTTGTTTTGAAAGTGTATGAATTTCTTGGGTTAGGGTTAGGGTTTGGGTTAGGGTAAGGGTTAGGCTTAGGTTTAGGGTTAGGCCCAGGCTTAGTCTTAGGCTTAGGGTTAGGGTTAGGTTTAGTTTAGGGTTAGTCTTAACGTTAGTGTTAGGTTTAGAAAAAAAATAATGTCTATGAATTTCATGAAATGCTTTTTTGAGAAAAGCACATGTCTTTCTCTGCAAAGATAAGACTTTGTTTGTGATATGTCAAAGTATAGTTAGAAGTGAGAACATACTTCCTTTTCTCTGGAGAAGCGTTACTTTGAAGGAGAAGCATCTTGTTTTGTAAGTGTATGAATTTTATTGTTAGGGTTAGGGTAAGGGTCAGGGTTAGGCTTAGGGTTAGGGTTAGGGTTTGGTTTAGGGTTAGGGTTAGGGTTATGCTTACGGTTCGGGTAAGTGTTAGGCTGAGGGTTAGGCTTAGGTTTATGGTTAAGTTTAGGGTTAGGTTTGGGTTAGTTTTAGGCTTAGGGTTAGGTTTAGGGTTAGATTTTGACTTAGGGTTAGGGTTAGGGTAAGGTTTAGGCTTAGGGTTAGGTTTAGTGTTAGTGTTAGGGTTAGTGTTTGAAAAAAAATGTGTATGAATTAGGGTTATGGTTAGTGTTATGCTTAGGCTTAGTGTTAGGGTTAGGTTTAGGGTTAGTGTTAGTGTTAGGGTTAGGGTTAGGTTTAGAAAAAAAAGAATCTGTATGAATTTCATGAATTTCTTTTTTGAGAAATGCACATATCTTTCTCTTCAAAGATAATACGTTGTTAGTTATATGTCAAAGTATATTTAGAAATGAGAACAGTCTTCCTTTTCTCTGTAGAAGCTTTACATTGAAAGTTAATCACTTTGTTTTGAAAGTGTATGAATTTCTTGGGTTATGGTTAGGGTTAGGGTTTGGTTTAGGGTAAGTGTTAGGCTTAGGGTTAGAGTTAGGCTTATCTTAAGGTTAGGGTTAGGGTTAGGTTTAGGGTTAGTGTTAAGGTTATTGTTAGGTTTAGAAAAAAAAGAATGTCTTTGAATTTCATGAAATGCTTTTGTGAGAAAAGCACATGTCTTTCTCTTCAAAGATAAGACGTTGTTTGTGATATGTCGAAGTATAGTTAGAAGTGAGAACATACATCCTTTTCTCTGGAGAAGCATTACTTTGAAGGAGAAGCATCTTGTTTTGAAAGTGTATGAATTTTTAGTGTTAGTGTTAGAGTTAGGGTAAGAGTTAGGGTTAGGGTTATGGTTAGGCTTAGGGTTAGGGTTAGGGTTAGGGCTATGCTTAGGATTAGGGTTAGGCTTAGGCTTAGGCTTAGGGTTATGTTTAGGGTTAAGGTTAGGGTTGGGTTTAGGGTTAGGGTTAGATTTAGGGTTAGCTTTAGGTTTAGATTTTGTCTTAGGGTGAGTGTTAGGGTAAGGTTTAGGCTTAGGCTTAGGGTTTGGTTTAGCGTTAGGGTTAGGCTAGGGTTAGAAAAAAAAAGAACGTCTATGAATTTCATGAAATTCTTTTGTGAGAAAAGCACATGTCTTTCTCTGCAAAGATAAGACATTGTTTGTGATATGTCAAAGTATATTTAGAAGTGAGAACAGTCTTCCTTTTCTCTGAAGAAGCTTTACTTTGAAAGATAATCATTTTCTTTTGAAAGCGTAAGTATTTCATTAATAATTTCCTGAGAAATGCACTTGTGTTTCTCTGAAAATATCAGCTTTTGGGGGGAAATGTCAAAGTTAGTTAGAATTGAGAACAGTCTTACTTTTCCTACGGTAGAAGCTTTACTTTGAAAGATAATCACGTACTTTTGAAAGTGTATGAATTTTTGCTTTTGTGAGAAACGCACGTGCGTTACACTGAACTGAGACGACTTTGGTTGTTATATGTCAAAGTATTTTCAAAAGTTAGAACAGTGTTCCTTGTCTCTGTAGAAGCTTTACTTTGAATGATAATCATGTTCTTTTGAAAGTGTATGAATTTCATAAAATGCTTTTGTGTGAAACGCACATGTGTTTCTCTGAAATGATACGTTGTTGTTGGAGATATGTCAAAATATAGTTAGAAATGAGAACAGTCTATCTTTTCTCTGTAGAAGCTTTACTTTGAAAGATAATCACCTTGTTTTGAAAGTGTATGAATTTATAGGGTTAGGGTTAAGTTTAGGGTTAGTGTAAGGGCTAGTGTTAGGGGTAGAAAAAAAAGAATATGTATGAATGTCATTAAATGCTTTTGTGTGAAACGCACATGCCCTTCTCTGAAATGATAGGTTGTTTTTGTAGATATGTCAAAGTATAGTTAGAAATGAGATCAGTCTTCCTTTTCTCTGTAGAATCTTTACTTTGAAAGATAATCACCTTGTTTTGAAAGTTTATGAATTTCTTGGGTTAGGGTTAGGGTTTGGGTTAGGGTAAGGGTTAGGCTTAGGTTTAGGGTTAGGCTCAGGCTTAGTCTTAGGCTTAGGGTTAGGGTTAGGGTTAGGGTTAGGGTTAGTCTTAACGTTAGTGTTAGGTTTAGAAAAAAAAGAATGTCTATGAATTTCATGAAATGCTTTTTTGAGAAAAGCACATGTCTTTCTCTGCAAAGATAAGACTTTGTTTGTGATATGTCAAAATATAGTTAGAAGTGAGAATATACTTCCTTTTCTCTGGAGAAGCGTTACTTTGAAGGAGAAGCATCTTGTTTTCTAAGTGTATGAATTTTATTGTTAGGGTTAGGGTAAGGGTTAGCGTTAGGCTTAGGTTTATGGTTAAGGTCAGGGTTAGGTTTAGGGTTAGCTTTAAAGTTAGGGTTAGGCTTACGGTTAGATTTTGACTTAGTGTCAAGTTTAGGGTAAGGTTTAGGCTTAGGCTTAGGGTTACGTTTAGCGTTAGTGTTAGGGTTAGTGTTAGAAAAAAAGAATGTGTATGAATTAGGGTTAGTGTTAGGGTTAGGCTTAGGCCTATTGTTAGGGTTAGGGTTAGTGTTAGTGTTAGGGTTAGGGTTAGAAAAAAAGAATCTGTATGAATTTCATGAAATGCTTTTGTGAGAATCGCATGTGCGTCACACTGAACTGAGAATCCTTTGTTTGCGATATGTCTAAGTATTGTCAAAATTTAGTACAGTGTTCTTTTTCTCTGTAGAAGCTTTATTTGAATGATAATCATGTTCTTTTGAAATTGTATGAATTTCAAAAAAATGAATTGCTTTTCTGTGAAATGCACATGTGTTTCTCTGAAATGATATGTTGTTGTTGGAGATATGTCAAAGTATAGTTAGAAATGAGAACAGTCTTCCTTTTCTCTGTAGAAGCTTTACTTTGTAAGATAATCACCTTGTTTTGAAAGTGTATGAATTTCTTGGGTTACGGTTAGTGTTAGGGTAAGGGTTAGGCTTAGGGTTAGGGTTTGGGTTAGGTTTAGAAAAAAAAGAATGTCTATGAAGTTCATGAAATGCTTTAGTGAGAAAAGCACATGTCTTTCTCCACAAGGATAAGACGTTGTTTGTGATATGTCAAAGTATAGTTATAAGTGAGAACAGTCCTCCTTTTCACTGGAGAAGCTTTATTTTGAAAGGTAATTACGTTCCTTTGAAAGCATTGGTATTTCATTAAATGCTTTCCTGAGAAATGCACATGTGTTTCTCTGAAAATATGAGCTTTTGGTGGGGATATGTCAAAGTTATCTAGAAGTGAGAACAGTCTTACTTTTCCTACTGTAGAAGCTTTAATTTGAAAGATAATCATGTTCTTTGAAAGTGTATGAAATTTTGCTTTTGTGAGAAACGCACATGTTTTACACTGAAATTAAAAGCCGTTGTTTGTGAAAAGTCACAGAACTGTTAGAATGAGAACTGTGTTCCTTTTCTCTGTAGATGCTTTACTTTGAAAAAAATCGCATTCTTTTGAAAGCGTAAGAATTTCATGAAAAGCTTTTGAGAGAAACGCTTGTGCATGACACTGAACTGAGAAGCCTTTGTTTGTGACATGTCAAAGTATTGTCATAAGTTAGAACAGTGTTCCTTATCTCTGTAGAAGCTTTACTTTTAATGATAATCATGTTCTTTTGAAAGTGTATGAATTTCATGAAATGCTTTTTTGTGAAACGCACCTATGTTTCTCTGAAATGATACGTTGTTGTTGAAGATATGTCAAAGTGTAGTTAGAAATGAGAACAGTCTTCCTTTCACTGTAGAGGCTTTACTTTGAAAGATAATCAGCTTGTTTTGAAAGTGTATGTATTTCTAGGGTTAGGGTTAGGGTTAGGGTTAATCTTAGGGTTATTGTTAGGATTAGGGTTAGGGTTAATGTTAGGGTTAGGGTTAGAAGAAAAAGAATGTGTATGAATTTCATGAAATCCTTTTGTGAGAAACGCACATGTCTTTCCTTGCAAAGATAAGATGTTGTGATATGTCAAAGTTTATTTAGAAGTGAGAACAGTCTTCCTTTTCTCTGGAGAAGCTTTAATTTGAAAGATAATCACGTTCTTTTGAAAGCGTAAGTATTTCATTAAATGCTTTCCTAAGAAATGCACATGTGTTTCTCTGAAAATATCAGCTATTTTTGGGGATATGTCAAAGTTAGCTAGAAGTGAGAACAGTCTTCCTTTTCCTACTGTAGAAGCTTTAATTTGAAAGATAATCACGTTCATTTGAAAGTGTATGAATTTTTGCTTTTGGGAGAAACGCATATGTATTACACTGAAATTAGAAGCCATTGTTTGTGAAATGTCACAGAATTGTTAGAATTAGAACTGTGTTCCTTTTCTCTGTAGATGTTTTAGTTTGAAAGATAATCGCATTCTTTTGAAAGCGTAAGAATTTCATGAAATGCTTTTGTGAAACGCACGTGCATTACACTGAACTGATAAGCTTTGTTTGCGATATGTCAAAGTATTGTCAAAAGTTAGAACAGTGTTCCTTGTCTCTGTAGAAGCTTTATTTGAATGATAAGCATGTTCTCTTGAAAGTGTATGAATTTCATGAAATCCTTTTCTGTGAAATGCACATGTGTTTCTCTGAAATGATACGTTGTTGTTGGAGATATGTCAAAGAATAGTTAGAAAAGAGAACAGTCTTCCTTTTCTCTGTAGATACTTTACTTTGAATGATAATAACCTTGTTTTGAATGTGTATGAATTTCTTGCGTTAGGCTTAGGGTTACGGTTAGGATTAGGCTTAGGCTTAGGGTTAGGGTTAATGTTAGGTTTAGTGTTAGGTTTTGGGTTAGGGTTAGTGTTAGGGTTAGGTTTAGGGTTAGCGTTAGGGTTAGGGTTAGGGTTAGGTTTAGGGTCCGGGATTGGCTTAGGTTTGGGTTAGGGTTAGGGTAACGGTTAGGCTTAAGCTTAGGGTTAGGGTTAGTGTTAGTGTTAGTGTTTTAGTTAGCGTTAGAAAAAAAAAGAAAGTCTATGAATTTCATGAAATTCTTTTGTGAGAAAAGCACATGTCTTTCTTTGCAAAGATAAGACATTGTTTGTGATATGTCAAAGTATATATAGAAGTGAGAACAGTCTTCCTTTTCCCTGAAGAAGCTTTACTTTGAAAGATAATCATTTTCTTTTGAAACCATAAGTATTTCATTAATAATTTCCTGAGAAATGCACTTGTGTTTCTCTGAAAATATCAGCTTTTTGGGGGGAAATGTCAAAGTTAGTTAGAATTGAGAACAGTCTTACTTTTCCTATGGTAGAAGCTTTACTTTGAAAGATAATCACGTTCTTTTGAAAGTGTATGAATTTTTGCTTTTGTGAGAAACACTCGTGCGTTAGACTGAACTTAGAAGACTTTTGTTGTGATATGTCAAAATATTTTCAAAAGTTAGAGCGCGGGCGGAAACGGTCGCGGATCACGGGCGGAAGCCGGTCGCAGAGCGCGGGCGTAAGCCGGTCGCAGAGCGCGGGCGGAGGACACCCCCCACATCCTGTGGGGACCAGCTCGATCCCAAGCAGCAGCATAGGACACAGGCGGCGGGAACCGTCGGGGCAGCAGATGCAAGCTACATAGACCCGAGTGCAACACCGAGAGCAGATCACCCCACTACAATTAAAGCAAAGAGGTAGCCCTTTGATTGGCTAGATCCCTAGCAAGGAAGGAGCCAGTTCCTGTTCCTGAAAACCCTTTGGAGGGGAGAGAGGGAACTTGGCCCCTGGCTGGAGTCAGGAAACAGGGCAACAGCGTTTTGTAAGAGGAGCCCCTGGCCAACAGGAAAACCTGATCCTGTTGCAGAAGACCCATTAGATAGACTAATAGGAGGAGATGGGCAGGCGCCAAGGCAAGAATTCACCCAATAATCTGAAAAACAACATGAAAACACCAGAACACAATGATCTTACAACAGAAGGACTTGAACACCCTAATACGGAAGAAGTGGAAAAAATTAACTTTATGAAAGCAATAGAGTCCATTAAACAACATGTGAAAAACGTCCTTATAGAAATGGATGAGAAGTTTAACCAAAATTTTGAAGAAATTAGAAAATACGTCCATGATACCCTGGAAAACAAAGAAAAAATGATCAAACAGGTACAGGATACCCTGGGAAACCAGGAAAAAACGATCAAACAGGTAATGGAAACAGTTCAAGAATTGAAAACTGAAAGGGAAGCAAGGAAGAAAACACAAGCTGAGCACCAGCTGGATATGGAAAATCCAGGTCAACAAGCAGAGCCCACAGAAACAAGTATAATCAATAGAATACAAGAAATTGAAGAAAGAATCTCAGATTCTGAGGACACCATAGAGAAAATAAACACACTGATCAAAGAAAACAGCAAAGCCAACAAATTCTCATCACAAAACATGCAGGAAATATGGGACACAATAAAAAAACCAAACATAAGAATAATTGGGATAGAAGAAGGAGAAGAGTCACAGCTCAAAGGCCCAGAAAATATTTTTAACAAAATTATGGAAGAAAACTTCCCCAACATAAAAAAAGATATTCCTTTGAATATTCAAGAAGCATATAGAACACCAAGCAGATTGGATCAAAGAAAAACATCCCCTGTGTTTAATAATCAAAACACAGAATATACAGGTTAAAGAAAGGATATTAAGAGCTGCAAAGGAAAGAGGCCAAGTAACTTATAAAGGTAAACCGATCAGACTTACACCTGACTTCTCTATGGAAACCATGAAAGCCAGGAAGTCCTGGATAGAGGTACTGCAGAAGCTAAGAGACCATGGATGCAAACCCAAACTACTATACCGAGCCAAGCTATCGTTCACTATCAATGGAGAAAACAAGACATTCCAGGATAAGAATAAATTTAAGCAATACATAGCCACAAATCCAGCCCTACAGAAGATAATAGAAGGAAAATCAAAACCCAAGGAACCCAACATGGCCAACACTGCCTACAAGAACTCAGGCACCTAGAGACCCTTCACCAGCACAACTCAAAGAAGGGAGACACACAAACTATACTACCAAAAACAATAAGAATAACTGGAGTAAACAACCACTGGTCATTAATATCACTTAATATTAATGGTCTCAATTCACCTATAAAAAGGCACAGGCTAAGAGATTGGATACGAAAACAGGATCCAACATTCTGTTGTTTGCAAGAAACATATCTCAACCACAAAGACAGGCATCTACTCAGAGTAAAGGGTTGGGAAAAGGTCCTAAGAAAAAAGCAGGTGTGGCCATATTAATTTCTAACAAAACTGACTTCAAACTAAAATCAATCAGAAGAGATCGAGATGGACACTTTATACTTATAACAGGAACAAGTCATCAGGAGGACGTATCAATCCTGAATATCTACGCCCCTAATACAAAAGCACCCACTTATCTAAAAGAAATATTACTAGAACTGAAGTCAGACATTAAACCACACACACTAGTAGTAGGAGACTTCAATACACCTCTCTCTCCAATGGACAGGTCAATCAGACAGAATCCAAACAGAGAATTAAGAGAATTATTGGAGGTAATGAAGCAATTGGACTTAACAGACATCTATAGATCACTCCACCCAAATAGGAAAGAATATACCTTCTTCTCTGCAGCTCATGGAACCTTCTCGAAAATTGACCACATTCTCGGAAACAAAGGAAACCTCCACAGATACAAAAAATATCAGTGTCCACCTGTGTCTTATCAGATCACCACGGAATAAAGTTAGAAGGCAACAACAATGCTACCCCCAGAAAGCCGACAAACTCATGGAAACTGAACAGTCAACTACTGAACCATACCTGGGTCAAGGAAGAAATTAAGAAAGAAATTAAAGACTTCCTTGAATTTAATGAAAATAAAGAGACAACATACTCAAACCTATGGGACACGATGAAAGCAGTGCTTAGAGGAAAGTTCATAGCACTAAATGCACACTTAAAAAAATGGAGAAAGCATACATCGGGGACTTAACAGCACACCTGAAGGCCTTGGAAAAAAATGAATCAGACCTGCCCAGGAGGAGTAGAAGACTGGTAATAATCAAATTGAGGGAGGAAATAAACAAAACAGAATCACAGAAAACAGTTCAAAAAATCAATGAAACAAAAAGTTGGTTCTTGGAGAAAATCAACAAGATCGACAAACCCCTATCCAAACTAATTAAACAACAAAGAGAGAACACGCAAATAAATAAGATCAGAAATGAAAAGGGGGACATAACCACTGACACAGAGGAAATTCAGAAAATCATTAGATCTTACTACAAAAGCCTGTATGAAACAAAACTGGAAAATGCAAAAGAAATGGACATTTTTTTAGATAAGTACCTTCCACCAAAGCTAAACCATTACGAGGTGAATGATCTAAATAGACCGGTTAGTCACGAAGAAATAGAAACTGTTATCAAAAATCTCCCCTCCAAAAAGAGCCCAGGATCAGATGGTTTCAATGCAGAATTCTACCAGAACTTCCAAGAAGAGCTAATACCTATACTCCTTAATGTATTTCACAATATAGAAACAGAAAAGTCATTGCCAAATTCCTTTTATGAAGCTACAGTTACCCTGATACCAAAACCACACAAAGACCCAACCAAGAAAGAGAATTACAGGCCTATCTCACTCATGAATATTGACGCAAAAATTCTCAATAAAATACTGGCAAACCGAATTCAAGATCACATTAGAAAAATTATCCACTATGATCAAGTAGGCTTCATCCCAGAGATGCAGGGCTGGTTCAACATACGCAAATCTATTAACGTAATCCACCATATAAATAAACTAAAAGAAAAAAACCATATGATCATTTCATTAGATGCTGATAAAGCATTCGACAAAATTCAGCACCCCTTTATGATAAAGGTATTGGAGAGACTAGGGATACAAGGGTCATACCTAAATATAATTAAAGCTATTTACAGCAAGCCGACAGCTAACATTAAATTGAACGGAGAAAAACTCAAAGCCATCCCACTAAAATCAGGAACAAGACAAGGATGTCCACTCTCTCAATACCTCTTCAATATAGTGCTTGAAATTTTAGCAATAGCAATAAGACAACATAAGGGGATCAAGGGGATTCGTATTGGAAAGGAAGAAGTTAAGCTTTCATTATTTGCAGATGATATGATAGTATATATAAGCGACCCCAAAAACTCTACCGAAGAACTCCTACAGCTGATAAAGACCTTTAGTAATGTGGCAGGATACAAGATCAACTCCAAAAAATCAGTTGCCTTCCTATACACTAAGGATAAAGAAACAGAGAGGGAAATCAGAGAAGCATCACCTTTCACGATAGCCACAAAGAGCATAAAGTATCTTGGGGTAACCCTAACCAAGGAAGTGAAAGATCTATTTGACAAGAACTTTAAGTCTTTGAAGAAGGAAATAGAAGAGGACACCAGAAAATGGAAGGACCTCCCTTGCTCTTGGATTGGGAGGACCAACATAGTAAAAATGGCAATTCTACCAAGAGCAATCTATAGATTCAATGCAATCCCCATCAAAATCCCATCAAAATTCTTCACAGATCTGGAAAAGACAATAATCAATTTTATATGGAAAAACAAAAAACCCAGGATAGCCAAAACAATCTTATACAATAAAGGAATGTCTGGAGGCATTACCATCCCTGACTTCAAACTCTATTACAGAGCTACGGTATTGAAAACAGCTTGGTATTGGCATAAAAACAGAGAAGTCGACCAATGGAATCGAACAGAAGACCCTGACTTTAACCCACAAACCTATGAGCAACTGATTTTCGATAAAGGAGCTAAAAGTATACAATGGAAAAAAGAGAGCATCTTCAACAAATTGTGCTGGCAAAACTGGATGTCCATCTGTAGAAGAATGAAAATAGATCCATATCTATCACCATGCACAAAACTCAAGTCCAAGTGGATTAAAGGTCTCAATATCAGCCCGAACACACTGAACCTGATAGAAGAGAAAGTGGGAAACACTCTACAACACGTGGGCACAGGAGACCACTTCCTACGTATAACCCCAGCAGCACAGAGTGTAAGGGCCTCATTGAATAAATGGGACCTCCTGAGACTGAGAAGCTTTTGTAAAGCAAAGGGCACTGTCGCTAAGACAGAAAGGCAACCCACTGACTGGGAGAAAATCTTCACCAACCCCGCAACTGACAAAGGACTGATCTCCAAAATATATAAAGAACTCAAGAAACTAGAACGTAAAAGGCAAATCAACCCAATTATAAAATGGGGCACTGCGCTGAACAGAGATCTCTCAACAGAAGAAGTTCAAATGGCCAAAAGACACCTAAAGTCATGCTCAACTTCCTTAGCGATCAGGGAAATGCAAATCAAGACAACTTTAAGATACCATCTTACACCTGTCAGAATGGCTAAAATCAAAAACACCAATGATAGCCGTTGCTGGAGAGGTTGTGGAGAAAGGGGTACACTCATCCATTGCTGGTGGGAATGCAAACTTGTGCAACCACTCTGGAAAGCAGTGTGGCGGTTTCTCAGGAAATTCGGGATCAACCTACCCATGGACCCAGCAATACCACTCTTGGTAATATACCCAAGAGAGGCCGTATCATACAACAAAAGTATATGCTCTACTATGTTCATAGCAGCATTGTTTGTAATAGCCAGAACCTGGAAACAACCTAGATGCCCTTCAATTGAAGAATGGATGAAGACGGTATGGAATATATACATATTAGAGTACTACTCAGCAGTAAAAAACAAGGACTTCTTGAAGTTTGCAGGCAAATGGATGGAAATTGAAAACACTATCCTGAGTGAGGTAAGCCAGACCCAAAAAGAGGAACATGGGATGTACTCACTCATATTTGGTTTCTAGTAATAAATAAAGGACATTGAGCATATAATCCGCGTTCTTAGAGAAGCTAAATAAGAAGGAGAACCCAAAGAAAAACATATAGGCATCCTCCTGAATATTAACCTTCATCAGGCGATGAAAGGAGACAGAGATAGAGACCCACATTGGAGCACCATACTGAAATCTCAAGGTCCAAGTCAAGAGCGGAAGGAGAGAGAACACGAGCAGGGAGCTCAGGACCAAGAGGGGTGCACCCACATACTGAGGCAGTGGGGATGTTCTTTCAGGAACTCAGCAAGGCTAGCTGGTCTTGGTCTAAAAAAGCCTGGATTAAAACCGGTCTCGCTGAACATAGCGGACAATGAGGACTACTGTGACCTCAAGACCAATGGCAATGGGTTTCGGATCCTACTGCACCTATTGGCTTTGTGGGAGCCTAGACAGTTTGGATGCTCATCCTACTAGAACTGGATAGAGGTGAGTGGTCCTTGAACTTCCCACAGGGCAGGGAATCCTGATTGCTCTTTGGTCGGTCGAGAAAGGGGGATTTGATTGGGAGAGGGGGAGGAAAGGGGGGCGGCGGTGGGGAAGACACAGAAATCTTTAATAAATAAAATAAATAAATAAATAAAATTTAGAACAGTGTTCCTTGTCTCTGCAGAAGCTTTATTTTGAATGATAATCATGTTCTTTTGAAAGTGTATGAACTTCATAAAATGCTTTTGTGTGAAACGCACATGTGTTTCTCTGAAATGATACGTCGTTGTTGGAGATATGTCAAAATATAGTTAGAAATGAGAACAGTCTTTCTTTTCTCTGTAGAAGCTTTACTTTGAAAGACAATCACCTTGTTTTGAAAGTGTATGAATTTCTAGGGTTAGGGTTAAGTTTAGGGTTAGTGTAAGGGCTACTGTTAGGGGTAGAAAAAAAAGAATATGTATGAATTTCATTAAATGCTTTTGTGTGAAACGCACATGCGTTTCTCTGAAATGATAGGTTGTTGTTGTAGATATGTCAAAGTATAGTTAGAAATGAGAACAGTCTTCCTTTTCTCTGTAGAAGCTTTACTTTGAAAGATAATCACCTTGTTTTGAAAGTGTATGAATTTCTTGGGTTCGGGTTAGGGTTAGGGTTTGGGTTAGGGTAAGGGTTAGGCTTAGGCTTAGGTTTAGGGTTAGGCTCAGGCTTAGTCTTAGGCTTAGGGTTAGGGTTAGGTTTAGGGTTAGTGTTAAGGTTAGTGTTAGGTTTAGAAAAAAAATGTCTTTGAATTTCATGAAATGCTTTTTTGAGAAAAGCACATGTCTTTCTCTGCAAAGATAATACTTTGTTTGTGATATGTCAAAGTATAGTTAGAAGTGAGAATATGCTTCCTTTTCTCTGGAGAAGCATTACTTTGAAGGAGAAGCATCTTGCTTTGTAAGTGTATGAATTTTATTGTTAAGGTTAGGGTTGGGTAAGGGTTAGGGTTAGGGTTAGGATTAGGGTTAGGGTTAGGGTTTGGGTTAGGGTTAGGGTTAGGGTTAGGGTTAGGGTTAGGGTTAGGCTTAGGGTTAGGCTTAGGTTTATGGTTAAGGTTAGGGTTAGGTTTAGGGTTAGATTTTGACTTAGCGTTAGGGTTAGGGTAAGGTTTAGGCTTAGGGTTAGGTTTAGCGTTAGTGTTAGGGTTAGTGTTAGAAAAAAAGAATGTGTATGAATTAGGGTTAGGGTTAGTGTTAGGGTTAGGCTTAGGCTTAGTGTTAGGTTTAGGGTTAGTGTTAGTGTTAGGGTTAGGGTTCGAAAAAAAAGAATCTGTATGAATTTCATGAATTTCTTTTGTGAGAATCGCACATGTCTTTCTCTGCAAAGATAAGACGTTGTTAGTTATATGTCAAAGTATATTTAGAAGTGAGAACAGTCTTCCTTTTCTCTGTAGAAGCTTTACTTTGAAAGATAATCACCTTGTTTTGAAAGTGTATGAATTTCTTGGGTTCGGGTTAGGGTTAGGGTTTGGGTTAGGGTAAGGGTTAGGCTTAGGCTTAGGTTTAGGGTTAGGCTCAGGCTTAGTCTTAGGCTTAGGGTTAGGGTTAGGTTTAGGGTTAGTGTTAAGGTTAGTGTTAGGTTTAGAAAAAAAGAATGTCTTTGAATTTCATGAAATGCTTTTTTGAGAAAAGCACATGTCTTTCTCTGCAAAGATAATACTTTGTTTGTGATATGTCAAAGTATAGTTAGAAGTGAGAATATGCTTCCTTTTCTCTGGAGAAGCATTACTTTGAAGGAGAAGCATCTTGCTTTGTAAGTGTATGAATTTTATTGTTAAGGTTAGGGTTGGGTAAGGGTTAGGGTTAGGGTTAGGGTTAGGGTTAGGGTTAGGGTTAGGGTTAGGGTTAGGGTTAGGGTTAGGGTTAGGGTTAGGGTTAGGGTTAGGGTTAGGGTTAGGGTTAGGGTTAGGGTTAGGGTTAGGTTTAGGGTTAGATTTTGACTTAGCGTTAGGGTTAGGGTAAGGTTTAGGCTTAGGGTTAGGTTTAGCGTTAGTGTTAGGGTTAGTGTTAGAAAAAAAGAATGTGTATGAATTAGGGTTAGGGTTAGTGTTAGGGTTAGGCTTAGGCTTAGTGTTAGTGTTAGGGTTAGGGTTCGAAAAAAAAGAATCTGTATGAATTTCATGAATTTCTTTTGTGAGAATCGCACATGTCTTTCTCTGCAAAGATAAGACGTTGTTAGTTATATGTCAAAGTATATTTAGAAGTGAGAACAGTCTTCCTTTTCTCTGGAGAAGCTTTACTTTGAAAGATAATCATTTTCTTTTGAAAGCGTTAGTATTTCATTAATGCTTTCTTCAGAAATGCACATGTGTTTCTCTGAAAATATCAGCATTTGTTGGGGAAATGTCAAAGTTAGTTCGAAATGAGAACAGTCTTACATTTCCTACTGTAGAAGCTTTACTTTGAAAGATAATCACGTTCTTTTGAAAGTGTATGAATTTTTGCTTTTGTTAGAAACGCACATGTATTACACTGAAATTAGAAGCCGTTGTTTGTGAAATGTCACAGAATTGTTAGAATGAGAACTGTGTTCCTTTTCTCTGTAGATGCTTTACTTTGAAAGGTAATCGCATTGTTTGAAAGCATAAGAATTTCATGAAATGCTTTTGTGAGAAACGCACGTGCGTTACACTAAACTGAGAAGCCTTTGTTTGCGATATGTCAAAGTATTGTCAAAATTTAGAACAGTGTTCCTTGTCTCTGTAGAAGCTTTACTTTGAATGATAATCATGTTCTTTTGAAAATGTATGAATTTCATAAAATGCTTTTGTGTGAAACGCACATGTGTTTCTCTGAAATGATACATTGTTGTTGGAGATAGGTCAAAATATAGTTAGAAATGAGAACAGTCTTTCTTTTCTGTGTAGAAGCTTTACTTTGAAAGATAATCACCTTGTTTTGAAAGTGTATGAATTTCTAGGGTTAGGGTTAAGTTTAGGGTTAGTGTAAGGGTTAGTGTTAGGGGTAGAAAAAAAAGAATATGTATGAATTTCATTAAATGCTTTTGTGTGAAACGCACATGCGTTTCTCTGAAATGATAGGTTGTTGTTGTAGATATGTCAAAGTATAGTTAGAAATGAGAACAGTCTTCCTTTTCTCTGTAGAAGCTTTACTTTGAAAGATAATCACCTTGTTTTGAAAGTGTATGAATTTCTTGGGTTAGGGTTAGGGTTAGGGTTTGGGTTAGGGTAAGGGTTAGGCTTAGGCTTAGTTTTAGGGTTAGGCTCAGGCTTAGTCTTAGGCTTAGGGTTAGGGTTAGGTTTAGGGTTAGTGTTAAGGTTAGTGTTAGGTTAAGAAAAAAAAGAATGTCTTTGAATTTCATGAAATGCTTTTTTGAGAAAAGCACATGTCTTTCTCTGCAAAGATAATACTTTGTTTGTGATATGTCAAAGTATAGTTAGAAGTGAGAATATGCTTCCTTTTCTCTGGAGAAGCATTACTTTGAAGGAGAAGCATCTTGCTTTGTAAGTGTATGAATTTTATTGTTAAGGTTAGGGTTAGGGTTAGGGTTAGGGTTAGGGTTAGGGTTAGGGTTAGGGTTAGGGTTTGGGTTAGGGTTAGGGTTAGGGTTAGGGTTAGGGTTAGGGTTAGGGTTAGGGTTAGGCTTAGGTTTATGGTTAAGGTTAGGGTTAGGTTTAGGGTTAGATTTTGACTTAGCGTTAGGGTTAGGGTAAGGTTTAGGCTTAGGGTTAGGTTTAGCGTTAGTGTTAGGGTTAGTGTTAGAAAAAAAGAATGTGTATGAATTAGGGTTAGGGTTAGTGTTAGGGTTAGGCTTAGGCTTAGTGTTAGTGTTAGGGTTAGGGTTCGAAAAAAAGAATCTGTATGAATTTCATGAATTTCTTTTGTGAGAATCGCACATGTCTTTCTCTGCAAAGATAAGACGTTGTTAGTTATATGTCAAAGTATATTTAGAAGTGAGAACAGTCTTCCTTTTCTCTGGAGAAGCTTTACTTTGAAAGATAATCATTTTCTTTTGAAAGCGTTAGTATTTCATTAATGCTTTCTTCAGAAATGCACATGTGTTTCTCTGAAAATATCAGCATTTGTTGGGGAAATGTCAAAGTTAGTTCGAAATGAGAACAGTCTTACATTTCCTACTGTAGAAGCTTTACTTTGAAAGATAATCACGTTCTTTTGAAAGTGTATGAATTTTTGCTTTTGTTAGAAACGCACATGTATTGCACTGAAATTAGAAGCCGTTGTTTGGGAAATGTCACAGAATTGTTAGAATGAGAACTGTGTTCCTTTTCTCTGTAGATGCTTTACTTTGAAAGGTAATCGCATTGTTTGAAAGCATAAGAATTTCATGAAATGCTTTTGTGAGAAACGCATACGTGCGTTACACTAAACTGAGAAGCCTTTGTTTGCGATATGTCAAAGTATTGTCAAAATTTAGAACAGTGTTCCTTGTCTCTGTAGAAGCTTTACTTTGAATGATAATCATGTTCTTTTGAAAATGTATGAATTTCATAAAATGCTTTTGTGTGAAACGCACATGTGTTTCTCTGAAATGATACATTGTTGTTGGAGATAGGTCAAAATATAGTTAGAAATGAGAACAGTCTTTCTTTTCGGTGTAGAAGCTTTACTTTGAAAGATAATCACCTTGTTTTGAAAGTGTATGAATTTCTAGGGTTAGGGTTAAGTTTAGGGTTAGTGTAAGGGTTAGTGTTAGGGGTAGAAAAAAAAGAATATGTATGAATTTCATTAAATGCTTTTGTGTGAAACGCACATGTGTTTCTCTGAAATGATACGTTGTTGTTGGAGATATGTCAAAGTATAGTTAGAAATGAGAACAGTCTTCCTTTTCTCTGTAGAAGCTTTACTTTGAAAGATAATCACCTTGTTTTGAAAGTGTATGAATTTCTAGTGTTAGGGTTGAGGTTAGGGTTAGTGTTAGTGTTAGGGTTAGAAAAAAAAGAATATGTATGAATTTCATTAAATGCTTTTGTGTGAAACGCACATGTGTTTCTCTGAAATGATAGGTTGTTGTTGTAGATATGTCAAAGTATAGTTAGAAATGAGAACAGTCTTCCTTTTCTCTGTAGAAGCTTTACTTTGAAAGATAATCACCTTGTTTTGAAAGTGTATGAATTTCTTGGGTTAGGGTTATGGTTTGGGTTAGGGTAAGGGTTAGGCTTAGGTTTAGGGTTAGGCTCAGGCTTAGTCTTAGGCTTAGGGTTAGGGTTAGGGTTAGGTTTAGGGTTAGTGTTAAGGTTAGTGTTAGGTTTAGAAAAAAAAGAAAGTCGAGCCTGTCTGGGCGCTGGGGCAGTGTCCGGAGGGCAGCCGGGCGGGCGCGAATTCCTTTGTCCTCAGTGGCCTGCCTGCACCGTGCAGGTAGCTAGGTGCTTTGTTTACAAGCTACCCAACCAGCAAGGAATGCTGATCTCGGCACCAGAAGAACCTTCTCGGGGTGAGTGAGTCTCTGACCCGCGGCCGCAGCGGGTCAGGGAACTGTTTCCTGCAGGCCCTATACTCCTGCATACCGCCTCTCTCTTCATACCTAACCCAGCGTGTACCCAGAACCCTCCATCACTTCTCTCTCCCTGCCATCTCTGGGCAAATAACATCACCCAGCTCAGCCTGTCTGGGCGCTGGGGCAGTGTCCAGAGGGCAGCCGGGCGGGCGCGAATTCCTTTGTCCTCAGTGGCCTGCCTGCACCGTGCAGGTAGCTAGGTGCTTTGTTTACAAGCTACCCACCCAGCAAGGAGTGCTGATCTCGGCACCAGAAGAACCTTCTTGGGGTGAGTGAGTCTCTGACCCGCGGCCGCAGCGGGTCAGGGAACTGTTTCCTGCAGGCCCTATACTCCTGCATACCGCCTCTCTCTTCATACCTAACCCAGCGTGTACCCAGAACCCTCCCTCACTTCTCTCTCCCTGCCATCTCTGGGCAAATAACATCACCCAGATCAGCCTGTCTGGGCGCTGGGGCAGTATCCAGAGGGCAGCCGGGCGGGCGCGAAGTCCTCTGTCCTCAGTAGCCTGCCTGCACGCACAGGTAGGTACCTTGTTTACAAGCTTCCCAACCAGCAAGGAGAGCTGATCTTGGCTCCAGGAGATCCATCACTGGGGCACCTAGAGAGCCATCACAGGAGAGTCCCAACTCAGGGAAGTAACATCAGTGGGCAAGGAGACCTGATCCTGTAAAAGAAGATCCTTAGGGGAGCATTTGGAGGAAGAGATGGGCAGGCGCCAATGCAGGAATTCACCCAACAATCTGAAAAACAGCGTGAAACCACCTGAACCCAGGGACCCCACATCAGGAGGACATGAACACCTTAATCAAGAAGAAGGAGAAAAAATGGAATCTTTGAAAGTGATTGACATCCTTAAACAGCATGTAAAAAACGCCCTCATGGAAATGGATGAGAAGTATAACAGAAAGTTTGAAGAATTTAATAAATCAGTGAATGATACCCTCATAGAGATAGATGAGAAGTATAACAGAAAGTTTGAAGAATTGAATAAATCAGTGAATGATACCCTAGGAAACCAAGGAAAAACAATCAAACAGATAATGGAAACAGTTCAAGACCTGAAAACTGAAATGGAGACAAGGAAGAAAACACAAACAGAGGGCCGTCTGGACATTGAGAATCTAGGTAAACGAATAGAAACTACAGAAACGAGTATAACCAACAGAATAAAAGAGATTGAAGAAAGAATCTCAGACGCTGAAGATACCATAGAGAAAATAAACGCACTGATCAATGAAAACAGCAAATCCAACAAGCTCTCATCACAAAACATTCAGGAAATCTGGGACACAATAAAAAGACCAAACCTAAGAATAATTGGAGTTGAAGAAGGAGAAGAAGTGAAGCTCAACGGTCCAGAAAATATATTTAATAAAATTATAGAAGAAAACTTTCCCAATCTAAAGAAAGATATACCTATGAAGATCCAAGAAGCTTACAGAACACCAAATAGGCTGGATCAAAAAAGAACATCCCCTCGCCATATAATAATCAAAACACAAAGCATACAGAATAAAGAAAGAATATTAAGAGCTGCAAAGGAAAAGGCCAAGTTACTTATAAAGGCAAACCCATCAGACTTACACCTGACTTCTCTTTGGAAACCATGAAAGCCAGAAGGTCCTGGATAGATGTACTGCAGAAACTAAGAGACCATGGATGCAAGCCCAGAATACTATACCCAGCCAAACTTTCGTTCACTATAAATGGAGAAAACAAATTTTTTCAAGATAAAAACAAATTTAAACAGAATGTAGCCACAAATCCAGCCTTACAGAAAGTAATAGAAGGAAAATCACAAACCAAGGAGTCCAACAAGGCTCACAATAACTCAGATATCTAGAGTCCCTTCACCAACACATCTCAAAGAAGGGAAACACACAAACTCTACTACTAGAAAAATGACCGGAATGAACAACCACTGGACATTAATATCACTTAATGTCAATGGTCTCAACTCATCTATAAAAAGGCACAGACTAAGAGATTGGATATGGAAACAGGATCCAACACTCTGCTGTCTACAAGAAACACACCTCAAACACAAAGACAGGCAACTACTCAGAGTAAAGGGCTGGGAAAAGGCTTATCAAGCAAATGGACCTAAGAAACAAGCAGGGGTGGCCATACTAATTTCTAACAAAGTTGATTTCAAACTTAAATCAATCAGAAGAGATGGAGAGGGACATTTTATACTCATAACAGGAACAATTCATCAGGAGGAAGTCTCAATCCTGAATATCTATGCCCCTAATGTAAAAGCACCCACGTACGTAAAAGAAACATTACTAAAACTCAAGGCTGCCATCAAACCGCACACACTCATACTAGGAGACTTCAACACTCCTCTCTCACCAATGAACAGGTCAATCAGACTGAAACCTAACAGAGAAATAAGAGAATTAATGGAGGTAATGAATCAAATGGACTTAACAGACATCTATAGAACATTCCACTCAAAAAGAAAAGAATATACCTTCTTCTCTGCAGCTCATGGAACCTTCTCGAAAATTGACCACATACTCGGTAACAAAGCAAACTTCCACAGGAACAAAAAAATATGCATAACCTCCTGTGTCTTATCAGATCACCATGGATTAAAGTTAGAATTCAACAACAAAGCTACACCCAGAAAGCCTACAAACTCATTGAAACTGAACAGTCAACTACTGAACCACACATGGATCAAGGAAGAAATAAAGAGATTAAAGTCTTCCTTGAATTCAATGAAAATAAAGAAACAACCTACTCAAACTTATGGGACACTATGAAAGCAGTCCTGAGAGGAAAGTTCATAGCACTAAGTGCCCACTTAAAGAAAACAGAGAAAGCACACATTGGAGACTTAACAACCCACCTGAAAGCTCTAGAAAAAAAGAAGCAGACTCTCCTAAGAGGAGTAGAAGACTGGAAATAATCAAACTGAGGGCAGAAATCAATAAAATAGAAACACAGAAAACTATCCAAAGAATCAATGAAACAAAAAGCTGGTTCCTGGAGAAAATCAACAAGATCGATAAACCCCTATCCAAACTAATCAAACGGCAGAGAGAGAATATGCAAATTAATAAGATCAGAAATGAAAAGGGTGACATAACAACAGACACAGAGGAAATTCAGAGAATAGTGAGATCGTAATACAAAAGCCTGTATGCCACAAAACTGGAAAATGTGGAAGAAATGGACACTTTTTTAGATAAATACCATATACCAAAGCTAAACCAAGACCAGGTGAACCATCTAAATAGACCTGTTAGTCGTGAAGAATTAGAAACTGTTATCAAAAACCTCCCTACCAAAAAAAGCCCAGGTCCAGATGGTTTCAATGCGGAATTCTACCAGAACTTCCAAGAAGACCTAATACCTATACTCCTTAAGGTATTTCACAATATAGAAACAGAAGAGTCGTTGCCAAATTCCTTTTATGAAGCTACAGTTACTCTGATACCCAAACCACACAAAGACTTAACCAAGAAAGAGAATTACAGGCCAATCTCGCTCATGAACATCGACGCAAAAATCCTCAACAAAATACTGGCAAACCGAATCCAAGAACACATTAGAAAAATTATCCATTATGACCAAGTAGGCTTCATCCCAGGGATGCAGGGCTGGTTCAACATACGAAAATCTATCAATGTAATCCATCATATAAATAAACTGAAAGAAAAAAAACCATATGATCATTTCATTAGATGCGGAAAAAGCATTTGACAAAATTCAACATCCCTTTATGATAAAAGTCTTGGAGAGATTAGGGATACAAGGGATGTACCTAAATATAATAAAAGCTATTTACACCAAGCCGACAGCTAACATCAAATTAAATGGAGAGAAACTCAAAGCCATCCCACTGAAATCTGGAACAAGACAAGGCTGTCCACTCTCTCCATACCTCTTCAATATAGTGCTTGAAGTGTTAGCGATAGCAATAAGACAACACAAGGGGATCAAGGGGATTCGAATTGGCAAGGAAGAAGTTAAACTTTCGTTTTATTTGCAGATGATATGATAGTGTACATAAGCGACCCCAAAAACTCCACCAAAGAACTCCTACAGCTGATAAACACCTTTAGTAATGTGGCCGGATACAAGATCAACTCCAAAAAATCAGTTGCCCTCCTTTACACAAAGGATATGGAAACAGAGAGGGAAATCAGAGAAGCATCACCTTTCACGATAGCCACAAACAGCATAAAATATCTTGGGGTAACGCTAACCAAGGAAGTGAAAGATTTATTTGACAAGAACTTTAAGGCATTGAAGAAAGAAATTGAAGAGGATACCAGAAAATGGAAGGACCTCCCCTGCTCTTGGATTGGGAGGATCAACATAGTAAAAATGGCAATTCTACCAAAAGCAATTTATAGATTCAATGCAATTCCCATCAAAATCCCATCAAAATTCTTCACAGATCTTGAGAGGACAATAATCAACTTTATATGGAAAAACAAAAAACCCAGGATAGCCAAAACAATCTTATACAATAAAGGAACTTCTGGAGGCATTACCATCCCTGACTTCAAACTCTATTACAGAGCTACAGTAATGAAAACAGTCTGGTACTGGCATAAAAACAGATAACTCGATCAATGGAATCGTACAGAAGACCCGGATTTTAACCCACAAACCTATAAACACCTCATTTTTGATAAAGGAGCTAAAAACATACATTGGAAGAAAGAAAGCATCTTCAACAAATGGTGCTGGCACAATTGGATTTCAACCTGTAGAAAAATGAAAATAGACCCATATCTATCACCATGCACAAAACTCAAGTCCAAATGGATCAAAGACCTCAATATCAATCTTTACACACTGAACCTGATAGAAGAGAAAGTGGGAAGTACCCTACAACAGTTGGGCACAGGAGATCGCTTCCTATGTTTAACCCCAGAAGCACAGGCATTAAGGGAAACATTGAACAAATGGGACCTCCTGAAACTGAGAAGCTTCTGTAAAGCAAAGGATACTGTCACTAAGACAAAAAGGCAACCTACTGATTGGGAGAAGATCTTCACCAACCCAGCAACAGACAAGGGCCTGATCTCCAAAATATATAAAGAACTCAAGAAACTAGAACGTAAAAGGCAAATCAACCCAATTATAAAATGGGGCACTGCGCTGAACAGAGAATTCTCAACAGAAGAATTCCAAATGGCCAAAAGACACTTAAGGTCATGCTCAACTTCCTTAGCGATCAGGGAAATGCAAATCAAAACAACATTGAGATATCATCTTACGCCTGTCAGAATGGCTAAAATCAAAAACACCAATGATAGTCTTTGCTGGAGAGGTTGTGGAGGAAGGGGTACCCTCATCCATTGTTGGTGGGAATGCAATCTTGTGCAACCACTTTGGAAATCAGTGTGGCGGTTTCTCAGGAAAGTCGGGATCAACCTACCTCTGGACCCAGCAATACCACTCTTGGGAATATACCCAAGAGATACCCTATCACATGACAAAAGCATTTGTTCAACTATGTTCATAGCAGCATTGTTTGTTATAGCCAGAACCTGGAAACAACCTAGATGTCCCTCAGTGGAAGAATGGATGAAGAAAGTGTGGAATATTTACATACTAGAGTACTACTCAGCAGTAAAAAACAATGACTTCTCGAATTTTGCATGCAAATGGATGGAAATAGAAAACACTATCCTGAGTGAGGTATCCCAGACCCAAAAAGAGGAACATGGGATGTACTCACTCATAATTGGTTTCTAGTCACAAATTGTGGTCATTGAGTCTATATTCTGTGATACTAAAGAAGCTAAATAAGAAGGTGAACCCAATGAGGGCTGCTGAGAAGCCAAGGTCAATGGCACAGGGTTTTGATCCTACTTCATGTTCTGGCTTGGTGGGAGCCTAGCCAGTTCGGATGTTCACCTTCCTAGACCAGGATTGAGGGGGGAGGACTTTGTACTTCCCACAGGGCAGGGAACCCTGACTGCACTTCGGTCTGGATAAGGAGGGGGAGGAGGGGGAGGCGGGGAGGAGTGGGAGGAGGGGGAGGGAAATGGGAGGCGGGGAGGAGGCAGAAATTTCTCTTTTTTTCCAATATAAAAAAACTAAAAAAAAGGATAGCTTACAAACTTTTGGTTGGATGTCCAATGGTTAAAGCTCTAGTGATAATATTCTTATAGGAGACCTTGAGCTGCTAGGTAAAATTCTTACAAAAAACAGTTTCCAATAGAGAGCTTAAAACAGCTGCCTAACAGGTACTCAAGCAGGTAAAGTATAAATCAACAGATAAAGTATACAATAATCAACAAATACAGTATATTAATTATAATTCAGATATGGCAAGTGTGTATATTAAATGTAAAACTTATTCTACAACAGTTTTATAAAAATGAGGCTTATGGCTAAATCTTATCAGTTTTGCTTGTTAACATATTAAGTTCTTAATTTAAACCAGTAGCCTGTCTGATATAAAAGGACAGGATAGAATCTGGAAAATGGTTTAACAAAATTTTGACTAGGATCAAGGTTTCTTATACTAAACAGTAGACTCATTGATAATTTTTAAGATTGATTCCTGGATATTTGCCTTTGCTAAATTCAAAGGCCAAAAACAATGGTCTTTTCCCAGATCATTGCTACAATTTATGCACCTGTATTTTGCTAAAGCTATAGCAAAAAATCCCTTAAAGGATTTTATGCTAAATTTTACAATTGGCTCTTCCAATGGAGGAACTGCATATATGGCTAATTATAATAAAAATTATGGAGCATAACAAGGCTCCTTCAAAGCAACTCATACAAGTTGACAGCAGATCCTGATGCAAACGGATCTGGCTTGTTGACACCAAGCTGACCTTTGCTAAGACAAGGTGAAAAGCCCTTGCAATGCATCATGAAAAAAACCCGACCTATATATATTTGGGGTCGAGGATGTGTTTGTGCTTTTTTCACAGAAAGAAAATGAATTCTGAACGTGATGTCGAGGCTGTGGACACAGAAGAGTTCCAGACTTCCAGAGGTGATTGAGGAGAGATCTTTGGTCCGGTCTTCCCTACCCCCAAGGAAAGGAGTGCCTGCTGACAAACCCAGCTACACCACTCTGCATGGTGTCACCCAGCCCCCAGAATCCAGGGAGACCCGGCTGACATAAGGGCTAGGATGTGCTCCATGTACCTGAAACCAGCTCGCCTCACCCTGGCTACCCCACCTGTCCAGGAGCACAAATGCTAAACTGCTTCTGCAGCTTGAACTCTGGTCTGCTTTGGAGCTGAGTTGCATACTAAACATCAGACTGCTTTAAACTTTGGGACACAGAACTCATTTTAATTAAAATATTAACCTCTCTTCACTTAAGAAGGGGGAAAATTGGGGGTTCCTGTGACTGTTGCCCAGAGGCTGGAACTGGCGATATATGATAACAACAATGTAGGTCATTGTACTCCCACTGAATTTGAGCTAATGATATTTGTAACTGCTTATAGATAATGGGTAAAGTTTGACACATGTTGTAAAGTGTTTGGTTTTAATGCATATGTTTAAAATTTTGGATTTTGATCCCTTTTACACTGCCCTAATTTTTTGGCAGGCAGCACACGTAACTTTATGTGGAGTAGGCACTTAGGAATGTGGTCATACCATAGGCCAGACTAAAAGGTGAATACTGGGTTGGGAAAAAGCCCTTTCTTTTTATCTGGAGATGGAGTTATTGGTGCCAAAACTATATCATTATATCTTTTGTTTGAGGAGCTCCTCAGAGTCTTTTCATTAATGACAGACGCAGGGGCCCAATGACGGGAGTTAATGTGGATCCTCGCCTGAAGAGCACACCATACAGAGGTTGTAGAAACTGGCTCAACATGGCATGGTTCAGGTATGAGGGTGCTCTCCACATGGCCTAAGACAGGGTACCCTGTGATCTGCTTACTTTAATCCTGCTAGATGCCTTTTACTTGAGGAGCTCCAAGGATGGGCGACTCTTGGCAGGATAATCCCCCAACCTAAGGCAGGGCCCTGGGAACCCTAGGAAGGGTAAGGGGAAAAAAAAGCCTGGTCCCCACTCGACCTAGTAGTCATCGGGCACCCCTCTGTTCCCAGGAGAGAGGGATTACTTCACAACTCGAGAGGAGGGTCTCTCCTTGTCTCAGTCCCTTCTCCTTTGCTCTGACACCATTGTTGACTCTGACTGGTGCTCTCCACTTGATAGCTGCCTGCCTTTGTATGGGAGGGGGGAGGGGATCTGTTGGGAGCTGTTTCCCCCTAGAGATCATTGCAGGAACCATCGCCCTGGGGAGACTATGGGGAACCCCACACCCATGGTTGTACTGGGATTGGTTCTGTTGCCCCACACCCAGTTGAAGCTGTTAATGGAGAAAAATAAAATATATAAATAAATAAATAAATAAAAAAGAAAATCTATGAATTTAATGAAATGCTTTTTTGAGAAAAGCACATGTCTTTCTCTGCAAAGATAAGACTTTGTTTGTAATATGTCAAAGTATAGTTAGATGTGAGAATATACTTCCTTTTCTCTGGAGAAGCGTTACTTTGAAGGAGAAGCATCTTGTTTTGTAAGTGTATGAATTTTATTGTTAGGGTTAGGGTTAGGGTAAGGGTTAGGGTTAGGGTTAGGCTTAGGGTTAGGGTTTGGGTTAGGGTTAGGGTTAGGGTTATGATTAGGGTTAGGGTTAGGGTTAGGCTTAGGGTTAGACAAAAAGAATATGTATGAATTTCATTAAATGGTTTTGTGTGAAACTCACATGCGTTTCTCTGAAATGATAGGTTGTTGTTGTAGATATGTCAAAGTATAGTTAGAAATGAGAAGAGTCTTCCTTTTCTCTGTAGAAGCTTTACTTTGAAAGATAATCACCTTGTTTTGAAAGTGTATGAATTTCTTGGGTTAGGGTTAGGGTTATGATTTGGGTTAGGGTCAGTGTTAGGCTTACGTTAGGTTTAGGCTCAGGCTTAGGCTTAGGCTTAGGGATAGGGTTAGGTTTAGGGTTAGTGTTAAGGATAGTATTAGGTTTAGAAAAAAAAGAATGTCTTTGAATTTCATTAAATGATTTTGTGAGAAAAGCACATTTCTTTCTCTGCAAATATAAGACGTTGTTTGTGATATGTCGAAGTATAGTTAGAAGTGAGAACATACTTCCTTTTCTCTGGAGAAGCATTACTTTGAAGGAGAAGCATCTGTTTTGAAAGTGTATGAATTTTTAGTTTTAGGGTTAGGGTTAGTGTAAGGGTTGGGTTTAGACTTAGGCTTAGGTTTAGGGTTAGGTTTAGGGTTAGGTTTAGGCTTAGGCTTAGGATTAGGTTTAGTGTTAAGCTTAGGGTTAGGTTTAGGGTTATGGTTAGGTTTAGGGTTAGCTTTAGGGTTAGATTTTGTCTTAGGGTTAGGGTTAGTTCTAGGTTTAGACTTAGGCTTAGGGTTAGGGTTAGGGTTAGGTTTAGGGTTAGGTGTAGGTTTAGGGTTAGCATTAGGGTTAAGGTTAGGGTTTGGCATAGGTTTTCGGTTAGGATAAGGGTTAGGCTTAGGCTTAGGGTTCGGGTTAGGGTTAGTGTTAGTGTTACGGTTATGGTTGGAAAAAAAGAATGTGTATGAATTTCATGAAATGCTTTTGTGAGAAACGCATGTGCGTCACACTGAACTGAGAATCCTTTGTTTGCCATATGTCAAAGTATTGTCAAAAGTTAGAACAGTGTTCCTTGTCTCTGTAGAAGCGTTATTTGAATGATAATCATGTTCTTTTGAAAGTGTATGAATTTCATGAATTGCTTTTGTGTGAAATGCACATGTGTTTCTCTGAAATGATATGCTGTTGTTGGAGATATGTCAAAGTATAGTTAGATATGAGAACAGTCTTCCTTTTCTCTGTAGAAACTTTACTGTGAAAGATAATCACCTTGTTTTGAAAGTGCATGAATTTCTTGGGTTACATTTAGGGTAAGGGTTAGGGTTAGTGTTTGGGTTAGGTTTAGAAAAAAGAATGTCTATGAATTTCATGAAATGCTTTATTGAGAAAAGCACATGTCTTTCTCCGCAAGGTAAGACGTTGTTTGTGATATGTCAAAGTATAGTTAGAAGTGAGAACAGTCTTCCTTTTCACTTGAGAAGCTTTATTTTGAAAGGTAATCACGTTCCTTTGAAAGCATAGGTATTTCATTAAGTGCTTTCCTAAGAAATGCACGTGTGTTTCTCTGAAGTGATACGTTTTTGTTGAAGATATGTCAAAGTGTATTTAGAAATGAGAACAGTCTTCCTTTCACTGTAGAGGCTTTACTTTGAAAGATAATCACCTTGTTTTGAAAGTGTATGTATTTCTAGGGTTAGGGTTAGGTTTAATCTTAGGGTTATTGTTAGGATTAGGGTTAGGGTTAATGTTAGGGTTAGGGTTAGAAAAAAAAGAATGTGTATGAATTTCATGAAATGCTTTTGTGAGAAAAAGCACATGTCTTTCTTGCAAAGATAAGACATTGTTGGTGATATATCAAAGTATATTTAGAAATGAGAACAGTCTTCCTTTTCTCTGTAGAAGCTTTACTTTGAAAGATAAACACCTTGGTTTGAAAGTGTATGAATTTCTAGGGTTAGGGTTAGGGTTAGGGTTAGGGTTAGGGTTAGGGTTAGGGTTAGGGTTAGGGTTAGGGGTAGGGGTAGGGGTAGGGTTAGGGTTAGGGTTAGGGTTAGGGTTAGGGTTAGGGGTTAGGGTTAGGGTTAGGGTTAGGGGTTAGGGTTAGGGTTAGGGTTAGGGTTAGGGTTAGGGTTAGGGTTAGGGTTAGGGTTAGGGTTAGGGTTAGGGTTAGGGTTAGGGTTAGGGTTAGGTTTCTGGTTACTGTTAGGGTTAGGGTTAGAAAGAAAAGAATGTGTATGAATTTCATGAATTACTTTTGTGAGAAATACACATGTCTTTCTCTGCAAAGATTAAACGTTGTTCATGATATGTCAAAGTATAGTTAGAAGTGAGAACAGTCTTCCTTTTCTCTTTAGAAGCTTTACTTTGAACTTTAAAACAATAAAGCGTCTACAGAGAAAAGGAAGACTGTTCTCATTTCTAACTATACTTTGACATATCTCCAACAACAACGTATCATTTCAGAGAAACACATGTGCGTTTCACACAAAAGAATTTCATGAAATTCATACACTTTCAAGAAAACATGTTTATTATTCAAAGTAAATCTTCGACAGAGACAAGGAGCACTGTTCTAACTTTTCACAATATTTTGACATATCACAAACTGAGCCTTCTCAGTTCAGTGTAAAGCACATGCGTTTCTCACAAAAGCATTTCATTACATGAAATTCTTACACTTTCAACGAACACGATTACCTTTCAAAGAAAAGCATCTACAGAGCAAAGGAACACAGTTCTCATTCTAACAATTCTGTGACATTTCAAATACAAAGGCTTCTAATTTCAGTGTAAGACATGTGCGTTTCTCCAAAAGCAAATATTCATACACTTTCAAAAGAACATGATTATCTGCCAAAGTAAAGATTCTACAGTAGGAAAAGGAAGACTGTTCTCACTTCTAGCTTACTTTGACATATCCCCAACAAAAGCTGATATTTTCAGAGAAACACATGTGCATTTCTCAGGAAAGCAATTAATGAAATCCTTATGCTTCCAAAGAACGTGATTATCTTTCAAAATAAAGGTTCTCCAGAGAAAAGAAAGACTGTTCTAACTTTTGACAATATTTTGACATATCCCAAACAAAGGCTTCTCATGTCAGAGTATCACGTGTGTTTCTCACAAAATCATTTCATGAAATGTTTACGATTTCAAAGAATGTGATAATCTTTCAAAGTCAAGCTTCTAAAGAGACAAGGATGAATGTTCTCACTTCTCAGTATACTTTGACATATCACAAACAATGTCTTATCTTTGCAGAGAAAGACATGTGCATTTCTCACAAAATCTTTTCATGAAAATCATACACATAATTTTTTTCTAATCCTAAACCTAATCCTAACCCTACACCTAACCGTAAACCTAACCATAACCCTAAGCCTAATCCTAAGCCTTTCTGTAACCCTAACCCTAACCCTAACTGTAACCCTAGAAATTCATACACTTTCAAAACAAGGTGATTATGTTTCAAAGTAAAGCTTCTACAGAGAAAAGGAAGACTGTTCTCATTTCTAACTATACTTTGACATATCTGCAACAACGTATCATTTCAGAGAAACACATGTGCGTTTCACACAAAAGCATTTCATGAAATTCATACCCATTCTTTTTTTTCTAACCCTAACCCTAACGCTAAGCCTAACCCTTACCCTAACTCTAGAAATTCATACACTTCCAAAACAAGGTGATTATCTTTCAAAGTAAAGTTTCTAAAGAGAAAGGGATGCCTGTTCTCATTTCTAACTACACTTTGACATATCTCCAACAACAACGTATCATTTCAGAGAAACACATGTGCGTTTCAAACAAAAGCATTTCATGAAATTCATACACTTTCAGAAGAACATGATTAATATTCAAAGTAAAGCTTCTACAGAGAAATGGAACACTGTTCTAACTTTTGACAATACTTTGACATATTGCAAACCAAGGCTTCTCAGTTCAGTGTAATGCACTTCATTTCTCATAAAAGCTTTTCATGAAATTCTTATGCTTTCAAAAGAACATGATTAACATTCAAAGTAAAGCATCTACAGAGAAAAGGAACACAGTTCTCATTCTAACAATTCTGTTACATTTCATAAAAAAACGGCTTCTAATTTCACTGTAATACATGTGCGTTTCTCACAAAAGCAAGTATTCATACACTTTCGAATGAATATGATTATCATTCAAAGAAAAGATTCTACAGTAGGAAAAGGAAGACTGTTCTCACTTCTAACTAACTTTGACATATTCCCAAAAAAAGCTGATATTTTCAGAGAGACATATGTGCATTTCTCAGGAAAGCATTTAATGAAATACTTACGCTTTCAATAGAACGTGATTATCTTTCAAAGTAAAGCTTCTCCAGAGTAAAGGAAGACTATTCTCACTTTTGACAATACTTTTACACATCCCAAACAAAGGCTTCTCATGTCAGAGGAACACATCTGTGTTTCTTACACAATCATTTCAAGAAATTTTTACGCTTTCCAAGAACGAGATTATCTTTCAAAGTAAACCTTCTCCAGAGAAAAGGAAGACTGTTCTCATTTCTAACTACACTTTGACTTATCACAAAAAACGTCTTATCTTTGCAGAGAAACATTTCATGAAATTCAAACACATTCTTTTTTTTCTAAGCCTAACCCTAAGCCTAACCCTAACCCTAATCCTAACCCTAAGCCTAACCCTAACCCTAACTCTAACCCTAAGCGTAACCCTAACCCTTACCCTAACCCTAAAAAAAGAAATTCATACACTTTCAAAACAAGGTGATTATCTTTCAAATTAAAGCTTCTACAGAGAAAAGGAAGCCTGTTTGCATTTATAACTATACTTTGACATATCTCCAACAACAACGTATCATTTCAGAGAAACACATGTGCGTTTCAAACAAAAGCATTCCATGAAATTCATACAATTTCAAAAGAACATGATAATCATTCAAAGTAAAGCTTCTACAGAGACAAGGAACACTGTTCTAACTTTTAACAGTACTTTGTCATATCGCAAACCAAGGCTTCTCAGTTCAGTGTAACGCATATGTGTTTCTCATAAAAGCATTTCATTCATTTCTTATGCTTTCAAAAGAACACGATTATCTTTCAAAGTAAAGCATCTACAGAGAAAAGGAACACAGTTCTCATTCTAACAATGCTGTAACATTTCATAAACAATGGCTTCTAATTTCAGTGTAATACATGTGTGCTTCTCACAAAAGCAAAAATTCATACACTTTCAAAAGAAAATGATTATCTTTCAAAGTAAAGATTCTACAGTAGGAAAAGGAAGACTGTTCTCACTTCTAGCTAACTTTGACATATTCCAAACAAAAGCTGATAATTTCAGAGAAACACACGTGGATTTCTCCGGAAAGAATTTCATGGAATACTGAGGCTTTCAATAGAACATGATTATCTTTCGAAGTAAAGCTTCTACAGAGAAAAGGAAGACTGTTCTCACTTTTGACAATAATTTGACATATCCTAAACAAAGGCTTCTCATGTCAGAGTAACACATGTGTGTTTCTCTAAAAATCATTTCATGAAATTTTTATGCTTTCAAAGAACATGATTATTTTTCAAAGTAAAGCTTCTCCAGAGAAAAGGAAGACGGTTCTTACTTTTGACAATACTTTGACATATCCCAAACAAAGGCTTCTCATGTCAGAAAAACATGTGAAAATTTTTACGCTTACAGAGAATGTGATTATCTTTCAATGTAAAGCTTCTTCAGAGAAAAGGAAGAATGTTCTCACTTCTAACTATACTTTGACATATCACAAACAAAGTCTTAACTTTGCAGAGAAAGACATTTGTGTTTCTCACATAACATTTCATGAAATTCATTCACATTCTTTTTTTTCTAACACTAACCCTAAACCTAAGCCTAACCCTAAGCCTAACCATAACTCTAAGCCTAATCCTAACCCTAACCCTAAAACTTACCCTAACCCTAACCCTAACCCTAACCCTAACCCTAGAAATTCATACACTTTGAAAACAAGGTGATTATCTTTCAAAGTAGAGCTTCTATGGAGAACAGGAAGACTGTTCTCATTTCTAAATATACTTTGACATATCTCCAACAACAAGGTATCATTTCAGGGAAACACATGTGCATTTCACACAAAAGCATTTCATAAAATTGATACACTTTCAAAAGAACATGTTTATCCTTCAAAGTAAAGATTCTACAGAGAAATGGAACACAATAATCACTTCTAATAATTCTGTGACATATCCAAACAATAGCTTATCTTTTCAGAGAAAGACATGTGCGTTTCTCACAAAAGCATTTCATGACATTATTACTCTTTCAAATGAACGTGATTATCTTTCAAAGTAAAGCTTCTGCAGAGAAAAGGAACACCGTTCTCACTAGTAACCAAACTTTGACATATCCCAAACAGACACTTCTCATTTTGGAGTAACACATGTGCGTTTCTCACTAAAGCATTTCATGAAATTCTTATGCTTTCAAAAGAAGGCGATTATCTTTCAAAGTAAAGCATCTACAGAGAACAGGAACACATTTCTCTTTCTAACAATTCTGTGACATTTCTCCACAAAAGCTTCTATTTTCCTTGTAACACATGTGCGTTTCTCACAATAGCAAAATTTTGTACACTTTCATAAAAACGTGATTATCTTTCAAAGTAAAGCCTCTACAGAGAAAAGGAAGACTGTTGTAACTTTTGACAATACGTTGACATATCCCAAACAAAGGCTTCTCATTTCAGAGTAACACGTGCATTTCTCACAATAGTATTTTATGAATTTCTTTCCCTTTCCAAAGAACGTGATTATCTTTCAAAGTAAAGCTTCGTCAGAGAAAAAGAATATTGTTCTCACTTCTATCTATACTTGACATATCCCAAACAACGTTTGTCATTGCAGAGAAAGACATGTGCATTTCTCACAAAAGCATTTCATGCAATTCATACACTTTCAAAACATCATGATTATCTTTCAAATTTAAGCGTCGCCAGAGAAAAGGAACACAGTTCTCACTTCTAACTAAACTTTGACATATCCCAAACAACAGCTTATGTTTGCAGAGAAAGACACGTGCATTTCTCACAAAAGCATTTCATGAAATTCATACAATTTCAAAAGAACATGTTTATCTTTTAAACTAAAGCTTCTGCAGAGAAAAGGAACACACTACTCCCTTCTAATAATTCTGTGATATATCCAAACCATAGCTTTTCTTTTCAGAGAAAGACATGTGCATTTCTCACAAAAGAATTTCATGAAATTCTTACGCTTTCATATAAACATGATTATCTTTCAAAATAAAGCATCCACAAAGAAGAGGGAGACAGTTCTAACTTTTGACAATACTTTGACATATTCCAAACAAAGGCTTCTCATGTCAGAGTAACACATGTGTGTTTCTCATAAAATGAGTCCATGAAATTTTTACGCTTTCAAAGAACATGATTATCTTTCAAAGTAAAGATTCTCCAGAGAAAAGGAAGACTGTTCTCACTTCTAACTATACTTTGACATATCACAAACAATGTCTTATCTTTGCAGAGAAAGACATGTGCGTTTCTCACAAAATCATTTCATGAAATTCATACACATTCTTTTTTTTCTAACCATAACCCTAAACCTAAACCTAACCCTCAGCCTAACCCTAACCCTAACTCTAACCCTAACACAAACCCTCATCCTAGAAATTTATACACTCTCAAAACAAGGTGATTATCTTTCAAAGTAAAGCTTCTAGAGAGAAAAGGAAGCCTGTTCTCATTTCTAACTATATTTTGACATATCTCCAACAACAACGTATCATTTCAAAGAGAAACATGTGCGTTTCACACAAAAGCATTTCATGAAATTCATACATTTTCAAAAGAACATGATTATCATTCAAAGTAAAGCTTCTACAGAGAAAAGGAACACTGTTCTAACTTTTGACAATATTTTGACATATCGCAAACCAAGGCTTCTCAGTTCAGTGTAACGCACGCGTGCGTTTCTCACAAAAGCATTTCATGAAATTCTTACTCCTTCAAACGAACATGATTATCTTTCAAAATAAAGCATCTACACAGAAGAGGGAGACTGTTCTAACTTTTGACAATAATTTGACATATCCAAAAAAAATGCTACTCATGTCAAAGTAACACAGGAGTGTTTCTCACAAAATAATTTCATGAAATTATTACGCTTTCCAAGAACATGATAATCTTTCAAAGTAAAGAGTCTTCACAGAAAAAGAATACTGTTCTCATTCTAACTATACTTGACATATCCCAAAGAACGTTTATCATGGCAAAGAAAGACATATGAGTTTCTCACAAGAGCATTTCATGAAATTCATACACTTTAAAAATAACATGATTACCTTTCAAATTAAAGCTTCCCCAGAGACAAGGAAGACTGTTCTCACTTCTAACTCTACGTTGACATATCACAAACATCGTTTTATCTTTGCAGAGAAAGACATGTACGTTCCTCACAAAAGCATTTCATGAAATTCATACACATTCTTTTTTTCTAACTTGAACTCTTACCCTAACACTAACACTAACCCTAACCCTGAACCTAACCCTAACCCTGAACCTAACCCTAACCCTAAACCTAACCCTAACCTTAACACTACAAATTTATACACTTTCAGAAAAGGTGATTATCTTTCAAAGTAAAGCTTCTATAGAGAAAAGGAAGACTGTTCTCATTTCTAACTATACTTTGACATATCTCCAACAACAACGTACTATTTCAGAGAAACACATGTGCATTTCACACAAAAGCATTTTAAGAAATTCATACACTTTCAAAAGAACATGATTATCAATCAAAGTAAAGCTTCTTCAGAGACAAGGAACACTGTTCTAACTTTTGACAATACTTTGACATATCGCAAACAAAAGGCTTCTCATTTCAGTGTAAATCACGTGCATTTCTCACAAGAGCATTTCATGAAATTCATACACTTTCAAAACAACATGATTATCTTTCAAATTAAAGCTTCTCCAGAGACAAGGAAGACTGTCCTCACTTCTAACTCTACGTTGACTTGTCACAAACATCATCATATCTTTGCAGATAAAGACATGTGCGTTTCTCACAAAAGCATTTCATGAAATTCATACACATTCTTTTTTTTCTAACCCTAACCCTAACACTAACACTAAACCTAACCCTAACCCTAACCCTGAACCTAACCCTAACCCTAACCTTAACCATTACCCTAAGAATAACCCTTACCCTAAACCTAACCCTAATCCTAACCCTAGAAATTTATATACTTTCAAAACAAGGTGATTATCTTTTAAAGTAAAGCTTCTACAGAGAAAAGGAAGACTGTCCTCATTTCTAACTATACTTTGACATATCTCCAAAAACAACGTATCATTTCAGAGAAACACGTGCGATTCACACAAAAGCATTTCATGAAATTCATACACTTTCAAAAGAACATGATTATCATTCAAATAAAGCTTCTACAGAGACAAGGAACACTGTTCTAACTTTTGACACTACTTTTATATATCGGAAACAAAGGCTTCTCATTTCAGTCTAATGCAAGTGCGTTTCTCACAAAAGCATTTCATGAAATTCTTATGCTTTCAAAAGAACGAAATTATCTTTCAAAGTAAAGCATCTACATAGAAAAGGAACACAGTTCTCATTCTAACAATTCTGTGACATTTCACAAACAAGGGCTTCTAATTTCAGTGTAATACATGTGCGTTAATCACAAAAGCAAAAATTCATACACTTTCAAAAGAACGTGATTATCTTTCAAAGTAAAGCTTCTACAGGAGGAAAAGGAAGACTGTTCTCACTTCTAGATAACTTTGACATATTCCCAACAAAAGCTGATACTTTCAGAGAAACACATGTGCATTTCTCAGGAAAGCATTACATGAAATTCTTACGCTTTCAAACGACCATGATTATCTTTCAAAATAAAGCTTGTACAGAGAAAAGGGAGACTGTTCTAACTTTTGGCAATACTTTGCCATATCCCAAACAAAGGCTTCTCATTTCAGAGTAACACATGTGCATTTCTCACAATAGCATTTTATGAATTTCTTTCCGTTTCAAAAGAACGTGATTATCTTTTAAAGTAAAGGTTCTTCAGAGAAAAGGAGAACTGTTCTCACATCTAACTATACTTTGACATATCACAAGGTCTTATCCTTGCAGAGAAAGACAGGTGCATTTCTCACAAAAGCATTTCATGAAATTCATAAACATTCTTTTTTCTAACTCTAACCCTAACACTAACCCATCCCTAACACTAACCCTAACCTTAACCCTAAACCTAACCCTAACCCTAAGCCTAACCCTAACCCTAACCCTAAGCCTAACCCTTACCCTTACCCTTACCCTTATCCTTACCCTAAACATAACCGTAACCCTAACCCTAACCTTAGAAATTCTTACACTTTCAAAACAAGGTGATTATCTTTCAAAGTAAAGCTTCTACAGAGAAAAGGAAGACTGTTCTCATTTCTAATTATACTTTGACATATCTCCAACAACAACGTATCATTTCAGAGAAACACATGTGTGTTTCACATGAAAGCATTTCATGAAATTCATACACTTTCAAAAGAACATGATTATCATTCAAACTAAAGCTTCTACAGATACAAGGAACATTGTTCTAACTTTTGACAATACTTTGACATATCTCAAACAATGGCTTATATATTCACAGAAAGACATGTGCATTTCTCACAAAAGCATTTCAGGAAATTCATACACTTTCAAAAGAACATGATTATCTTTCAAAGTAAAGCTTCTACAGAGAAAAAGAACACAGTTCTCACTTCTAAAAATTCTGTGACATATCCCAAACAATGGCTTATAATTTCACAGTAACACATGTGCGTTTCTCACAAAAGCATTTCATGAAATTCGTTCACTTTGAAATGAACGTGATTATCTTTCCAAGTAATGCTTCTACAGAGAAAAGAAACACAGTTCTCACTTCTGAAAGTTCTATGACATATCGAAACAATGGCTTCTTATTACAGAGTAACACATGTGCATTTCTCACAAAAGAATTTTATGAAATTATACACTTTGAAATGAACGTGATTATCTTTCAAATTAAAGGTTCTGCAGAGAAAAGGAGTACCATTCTCACGATTAACAAAACTTTGACATATCCCAAACAGACACTTCTCATTATATAGTAAAACATGTGCGTTTCTCACAAAAGCATTTCATGAAATTCTTATGCTTTCAAAAGAACGTGATTATCTTTCAAAGTAAAGCATCTACAGAGAACAGGAACACAGTTCTCATTCTAATAATTCTGTGGCATTTCACAAATAAACGGCTTCTATTTTCAGTGTAACACATGTACGTTTCTCACAAAAGCAAAAATTCATACAATTTCAAAAGAATGTGATTATCTTTCAAATTAAAGCTTCTACAGAGAAGAGGGAGACTGTTCTAACTTTTGACAATACTTTGACATATCCCAAACAAAGGCTTCTCATTTCAGAGTAACACATGTGCATTTCCAACAATAGCATTTTCAGAATTTCTTTCCCTTTCAAAAGAACGTGATTATCTTTCAAAGAAAAGCTTCTTCAGAGAAAAGGAATACTGTTCTCACTTCTAACTATACTTGACATATCCCAAACAACGTTTATCATTGCAGAGAAAGACATGTGCGTTTCTCACAAAAGCATTTCATGAAATTCATACACTTTAAAAACAACATGATTATCTATCAAATTAAAGCTTCTATAGAGAAAAGGAACACAGTTCTCACTTCTAATGATACTTTGACATATCCAAAACAACTGCTTATGTTTGCATAGAAAGACACGTGCGTTTCTCACAAAAGCATTTCATGAAATTCATACAATTTCAAAAGAACGTGTTTATCTTTCAAAGTAAATCTTCTACAGAGAAAAGGAACACACTACTCACATTTAATAATTCTGTGACATATCCAACCAACAGCTTATATTTTCAGAGAAAGACATGTGCGTTTTTCACAAAAGAAATTCATGAAATTCTTATACTTTCAAACGAACGTGATTATCTTTCAAAATAAAACATCTACAGAAAAGAGGGAGACTGTTCTAACTTTTGATAATACTTTGACATATTCCAAACAACTGCTTCTCACGTCAGAGTAAAACATGTGTGTTTCTCACAAAATCATTCCAAGAACTTTTTACGTTTTCAAAGAACGTGATTATCTTTCAAAGTAAAGCTTCTAAAGATAAAAGGAAGACTGTTCTCACTTCTAACTATACTTTAACATATCACAAACAACGTCTTATCATTGCAGAGAAAGACATGTGCGTTTCTCACAAAAGAATTTCATGAAATTCATACACATTCTTTTTTTCTAACCCTAACCCTAACCCTAACCCTAACCCTAACCCTAAGCCTAAGCCTAACCCTAACCCTAACCCTAATCCTAACCCTAACCCTTACCTTAACCCTAACCCTAGAAATTCATACACTTTCAAAACAAGGTGATTATCTTTCAAAGTAAAGCCTCTACAGAGAAAAGGAAGACTGTTCTCATTTCTAACTATGCTTTGACATATCTCCAACAACAATGTATCATTTCAGAGAAACACATGTGCATTTCTCACTAAAACATTTCATGAAATTCATACACTTTCAAAAGAACATGATTATCATTCAAAGTAAAGCTTCTACAGAGACAAGGAACACTGTTCTAACTTTTCACAATACTTTGACTTATCACAAACAAAGGCTTCTCAGTTCAGTGTAACAACGCACATGCATTTCTCACAAAAGCATTTCATGAAATTCTTTTGCTTTCAAAAGAACGCGATCATCTTTCAAAGTAAAGCATCTACAGAGAAAAGGAACACAGTTCTCATTCTAACAATTCTGTGACATTTCACAAACAACAGCTTCAGTTTAATACATGTGCATTTCTCATAAAAGCAAAAATTCATACACTTTCAAAAGAACGTGATTATCTTTCAAAGTAAAGCTTCTACAGTAGGAAAAGGAAGACTGTTCTCAGTTCTAACTAACTTTGACATATCCCCAACAAAAGCTCATATTTTCAGAGAAACACATGTGCATTTCTCAGGAAAGCATTTAATGAAATACTTACGCTTTCAAAAGAACGTGATTATCTTTCAAAGTAAAGCTTCTCCAGAGAAAAAGAAGACTGTTCTCACTTTTGAAAGTACTTTGACAAATCTCAAACAACGGCTTATATTTTCACAGAAACACATGTGCGTTTCTCACAAAAAGCCTTTCAGGAAATTCATACACTTTCAAAGGTACATGATTATCTTTCAAAGTAAAATTTCTACACAGAAAAAGAACACAGTTCTCACTTCTAAAAATTCTGTGACATATCCCAAACAACGGCGTCTAATTTCACAGTAACACATGTGCGTTTCTCACAAAAGCATTTCATGAAATTCGTTCACTTTGAAATGAATGAGATTATCTTTCCAAGTAATACTTCTACAAAGAAAAGAAACACAGTTCTCACTTCTGAAAGTTCTGTAACATATTGAAACCATGGCTTCTTATTACAGAGTAACACATGTGCGTTTTTCACAAAAGAATTTTATGAAATTATGCACTTTGAAATAAACGTGATTATCTTTCAAAGTAAAGCTTATGCAGAGAAAAAGAACACTGTTCTTACTATTAACAAAACTTTGACATGTCCCAAACAGACACTTCTCATTTTGGCGTAACACATGTGCGTTTCTCACAAAAGCATTTCATGAAATTCTTACGCTTTCAAAAGAACGCGATTATCTATCAAAGTAAAGCATCTATAGAGAAACAGGAACACAGTTCTCATTCTAACAATTCTGTGACATTTCACAAAAAAACGGCTTCTATTTTCAGTGTAACACATGTGCGTTTCTCACAAAAGCAGAAATTCATACACTTTCAAAAAAACGAGATTATCTTTCAATGTAAAGCTTCTACAGAGAAAAGGAAGACTGTTCTAACTTTTGACAATACTTTGCCATATCCCAAACAAAGGCTTCTCATTTCAGAGTAATACATGTGCATTTCTCGCAATAGCATTTTATGAATTTCTTTCCCTTTCAAAAGAACGTGATTATCTTTCAAAATAAAGCTTCTCCAGAGAAAAGGAATACTGTTCTCACTTCTAAATATACTTGACATATCCCAAGCAACGTTTATCATTGCAGAGAATGACATGTGTGTTTCTCACAAAAGCGTTTCATGAAATTCAAACACTTTAAAAACAACATGATTATCTTTCAAATTAAAGCTTCTACAGAAAAAAGGAACACAGTTCTCACTTCTAATGATACTTTGACATATCCAAAACAACTGCTTATGTTTGCAGAGAAAGACACGTGAGTTTCTCACAAAAGCATTTCATGAAATTCATACCATTTCAAAAGAACGTGTTTATCATTCAAAGTAAAGCTTCTACAGAGAAAAAGAGCACACTACATTGTGTACATTTTGTACACTGTATACATTGTGTACATTTTGTACACTATACATTTTGTACATTGTGTACATTTTGTGTACATTGTGTACTCTGTGTACATTGTGTAATATTTGTTCACTGTACATTTTGTACACTGTGTACATTGTGTAAAATTTGTGTACATTGAGTACATTTTGTACAATGTGTACACTTTGTAAACTTTTTGTACATTGTGTACAAGGTGTATATTTTGTGCACATTGTGTACATTGATTGCATTTTATGTACATTGAATATACTCTGTACATTGTGTACATTTTTTTCTGTGTACATTGTGTACATATTGTACACAGTACAATATGTGAACCTTGTGTACACTGTGTACATTATGGACATTTTGTACACTACATTTAGTACACTGTGTACATTGTGTAAGTTTTTTGTACATTGTGTACATTTTGTGTACATTGTATACATTGTGTACAATTTGTGTACATTTTGTGTACATTGAGTACACTGTGTATAGCGTGTTCATTTTGTAAACTGTACATTTTGTACACTGTGTACATTGTGTATATTTTGTACACTGTGTACCTGGTGTACATTTTGTACACTGTACATTTTGTACACTGTATACATTGTGTATATTTTGTATACATTGTGTACACTATGTACATTGTGTACATTTTATACACTGAACATTTTGTATACTGTACACCTGGTGTAAGTTTTTTACACTGTGTACATTGTGTACATATTATACACTGTGTACATTGTTTACACTCTGTACACTGTGTATATTGTGTACATTTTGTACACTGTGTACATTGTGTACAATTTGTGTACATTGTGTACACTGTGTACATTGTCTACATTTTGTACATTTTGTAAATTTTGTCTAAATTTTGTGTATATTGTGTACATTTTGTACATTGTGTACATTCGGTATGTTTTGTACACGGTGTACATTTTGTACACTTTGTAGACTGTAGATTGTTGCATTCTGTAAATTTTGTGTATATTTTGTGTACGTTGTATACATTGTGTACATTTGGATACACTGTGTACATTGTGTACATTTTGTACATTGTGTACATTTTGTGTACATTGTGTATATTGTGTACATTTTGTGCACAGTGTACATTGTGTACACTTTTTGTACATTGTGTAAACTCTGTATATTTTGTGTAAATTGGGTACATTGTTTACATTTTGTGTACATTGTGTACACTGTGTATACTGAGTCCAGTTTTTAAACTGTATAATTTGAACACTGTGTACATTGTGTATATTTTGTACACTGTGTACATTGTTTAAATTTTGTCCACTGTACATTTTACATTATGTACATTTTTGTACATTGTGCACACTGTGTTCCTTGTGTATATTTTGTACACTGTACATTTTGTACAATGTGTACATTTTGTATACATTGTGTAGACTATGTACATTGTGTATGCATTATACACTGTACATATTGTACACTGTGTACATTGTGTACATTTTGTACACTGTACATTTTGTACATTGTGTACATTTTGTACATTGTGTACATTCTGTACCTTTTGTACATGGTGTACATTGTGTACACTTTGTACACTGTACATTTTTACATTCTGTAAATTTTGTGTACATTTTGTGTACGTTGTATACATTGTGTACATTTTGGGTACACTGTGTACATTGTGTACATTTTGTACATTGTACATTTTGTACACTGTGTACATTGTGTACATTTTGTACACTGTGTACATTGTGTATATTTTGTACATTATACATTTTGTACATTGTGTACATTTTTTGTACATTGTGTACTCTGTGTACATTGTGTAATATTTGTACCCTCTACATTTTGTACACTGTGTACATTGAATACATTTGGTGTACATTGTGTACATTTTGTACAATGTGTACATTGTGTACACATTTTGTACATTGTGTACAATGTGTACATTTTGTGCACATTGTGTACATTTTATGTACATTGCATACACTGTGTACATTGTGTACATTTTTTCACTGTGTACATTGTGTACATATTGTAAATAGTACAATATGCGAACATTGTTTACACTGTGTACATTATGGACATTTTGTACACTGTACATTTTTTACAGTGTACATTTAGTACACTGTGTACATTGTGTATGTTTTTTGTACATTGTGTATATTTTTTGTACATTTTGTGTACATTGTGTACAATTTGTGTACATTTTTTGTATTTTTGTACATTGTGTAGATTTTTTGTACATTTTGTGTACATTGTGTACAGTTTGTGTACATTTTGTACATTGTGTACATTATGTGTACATTGTGTACACTGTGTATAGTGTGTTCATTTTGTAAACTGTACATTTTGTACACTGTGTACATGGTGTACATTTTGTACACTGTCCATTTTGTACATTGTGTATATTTTGTATACATTGTGTACACTATGTACATTGTGTATATTTTAAACACTGTACATTTTTATACTGTATACATTGTGTACATTTTGTACACTGTTTATGTTGTGTACTTATTATACACTGTGTACATTGTGTACATTTTGTACACTGGGTTTATTGTGTACATTGTGTACAATGTGTGTACATTGTGTACACTGTGTACATTGTCCACATTTTGTTCATTCTGTTAATTTTGTCTACATTTTGTGTACATTTTGTACATTGTGTACATTCTGTACCTTTTGTACACGGTGTACATTGTGTAAACCTTGTACACTGTAAATTTTTACCTTCTGTCAATTTTGTGTACATTTTGTGTACACTTTGGGTACACTGTATACATTGGGTACATTTTGTACACTGTACATTTTGTACACTGTGTACATTGTGTACATTTTGTGTACATTGTGTATATTTTTTGTATATTGTGTACATTTTGTGCACCGTGTACATTGTGAACACTTTTTGTACATTGTGTAAACTCTGTATATTTTATGTGTACATTGGTAACATTTTGTGTACATTGTGTACACTGTGTATAGTGTGTCCATTGTTTAAACTGTACAATTTGTACAATTTACATTGTAAATATACATTGTGTACATTTTGTACACTGTGTTATTGTGTACATTTGCTACACTGTATATTTTATACATTTTGTACATTTTGTGTACATTGTATACTCTGTGTACATTATGTAAAATTTGTACACTGTACATTTTGTACACTGTGTACATGGTGTACACATTTTGTATATTGTGTACACTGTGTACATTTTGTGCACATTGTGTACATTGTTTACATTTTATGTACATTTCATACACTGTGTACATTGTGTACATTTTTTAACTGTGTACATTGTATACATATTGTACTCAGTACAATATGTGAATTTTGTGTACACTGTGTACATTATGGACATTTTTACACTGTACATTTTTTCAGTGTACATTTAGTACACTGTGTACATTGTGTAAGTTTTTGTACATTGTGTACATTTTTTGTACATTTTGTGTACATTTTGTACATTGTGTACAATTTGTGTACATTGTGTACACTGTGTATAGTGTGTTCATTTTGTAAACTGTACATTTTGTACATTGTGTAAATTGTGTACATTTTGTACACTGTGTACATGATGTACATTTTGTACACTGTATATTTTGTACATTGTGTACATTTTGTGTACATTTTGTACATTGTGTACAATTTGTGTACATTGTGTACACTGTGTATAGTGTGTTCATTTTGTAAACTGTACATTTTGTACACTGTGTAAATTGTTTACATTTTGTACACTGTGTACATTGTGTACATTTTGTACACTGTATATTTTGTACATTGTGTACATTTTGTGTACATTGTGAACACTTTTTGTACATTGTGTACAATGTGTACATTTTGTGCACATTGTGTACATTGTTTACATTTTGTGTACATTGCATACACTTTCTACATTGTGTACATTTTTTTCACTGTGTACATTGTGTACATATTGTACACAGTACAATATATGAACTTTGTGTACACTGTGTACATTATGGATATTGATACACTGTACATTTTTTACAGTGTATATTTAGTACACCGTGTATATTGTGTAAGTTTATTGTACATTGTGTACATTGTATACATTTTTGTACATTTTGGGCACATTGTGTACAATTTGTGTACATTTTTTGTATATTTTGTGTACATTGTGTACATGTTTTGTACATTTCGTGTACATTGTATACATTGTGTACAATTTGTGTACATTGTGTATATTTTGTGTACACTGTGTATAGTGTGTTCATTTTTTAACCTGTACAGTGTGTACACTGTGTACATTTTGTACACTGTGTACCTGGTGTACATTTTGTACACTGTACATTTGTATACATTGTGTACACTATGTACATTGTGTACATTTTATACACTGTACATTTTGTATACTGTACACATTATGTATATTTTGTGTACATTGTGTATATTTTGTTTACATTGTGTACATTCTGTACAATTTGTTAACATTTGGTACGTTTTGTACATTGTGTATATTTTGTGTACATTGTGTACACTGTGTACATTTTGTTCATTTTGTAAACTGTACATTTTGTACACTGTGTACATTTTGTACACTGTACATTTTGAACATTGTGTACATTTTGTATACATTGTGTACACTATGTTCATTGTGTACATTTTATACACTGTACATTTTGTATACTCTATACATTTTGTACATTGAGTACACTGTGTACATTTTGTCTACATTGTGTTCAATGTGTACAGTTTGTACATGTGTACATTTTGTACATTTTTTTACATAGTGTACATTTTGTGGACATTTTGTAGACATTTTATGTACATTTTGTGTACATTATGTACATTTTGTATACTTTGTGTACATTTTCTGTTTATTTTGTACATTTTGTCTACATTTTGTGTACATTGTGTACATTTTTCTCTATTTTGTGTACGTTTTGTACCTTGAGTACATTTTGTACACTGTGTACTTTGTGTACATTGTGTACACTGTGTATTTTGTTCATATTGTGTACACTGTGTACATTTTGTACACTGTACAATTTGTATATTGAATACATTGTGTACATTTTTTGTACATTGTGTATATGTTGTGTATATTGTGTACAATTTGTACACTATGTACATTGTGTACACTTTTTACATTGTGTACACTGTGTACATTTTGTCTACATTGTCTTCATGGTGTACAGTTTGTACAGTGTATACATTTTGTACATTTTGTTTACAATGTGTACATTTTGTGGACATTTTGCATACATTTTGTGTACATTTTGTGTATATTGTGTACATTTTCTGTACATTGTGTACATTTTGTACACTGTACATTTTGTACATTATGTACATTTTGTATACATTGTGTACACTATGTACATTGTGTACATTTTAAACACTGTACATTTTGTATACTGTATATATTGTGTACATTTTGTACACTGTGTACATTGTATACATATTACAAACTGTGTACATTGTGTACACTATGTACACTGTGTACATTGTGTACATTTTGTACACTGTGTACATTGTGTATATTGTGTACATTAGTGTACATTGTGTACACTGTGTACATTTTGTACATTGGGTACATTTTGTACCTTTTTACACCGTGTACATTGTGTATACTTTGTACACGTTTGATTTTTACATTCTATACCTTTTGTGTTCATTGTATACATTATGTACATTTTGTACAGTGTGTACATTGTGTACATTTTGTGTACATTGTGTATATTTTGTGTATATTGTGTATATTTTGTGCACTGTGTACATTTTGTACACTTTTTGTACATTGTGTAAGATCTGAATATTTTGTGTAAATTGTGTACATTGTTTACATTTTATGTACATTGTGTACACTGTCTATAGTGTGTCCATTTTTAACCTGTACAATTTGTACACTGTTTATATTGTGTATTTTTTGCATACTGTATACATTGTGTAAATTTTGTACACTGTCCATTTTGTACATTGTGTACACTTTTGTACATTGCGCACACTGTATACATTGTGTAAAATTTGTACACTGTACATTTTGTACATTTGTACACTTCTTTTACATTGTGTACAATGTGTACATTTTGTGCACATTGTGTACATTGTTTACATTTTATGTACAGTGCACACACTGTGTACATTGTGTACATTTTTTTCACTGTGAATATTGTGTACATATTGGATACAGTGTGAACTTTGTGTACACTGTATACATTATGGACATTTTGTACACTGTAAATTTTGTGTACATTGTGTACACTGTATAGTGTGTTCATTTTTGAAACTGTACATTTTGTACACTGTGTATATTGTGTACATTTTGTACACTGTGTACTTGGTGTACATTTTGTACATTGTGTACATTTTGTATATATTGTGTACACTATGTACATTGTGTACATTTTAAACACGGTAAATTTTGTATACTGTATATATTGTGTACATGTTGTACACTGTGTACATTGTGTACATATTATACACTGTGTACATTGTGTACAATGTGTACATTGTGTACATTTTGCACACTGTGTATATTGTGTTCATTGTGTACAATTGTGTACATTGTATACACTGTGTATATTGTCTACATTTTCTACATTGTGTAAATTTTGTGTACATTTTGTATACATTGTGTATATTTTGTAGATTTTGTGCACTGTGTACATTGTGTACCCTTTTTGTACATTGTGTAAACTCTATATTTTGTGTAAATTGTGTACATTGTTTACAATTTTTGTACATTGTGTACACTGTGTATAGTGTGTCCATTTTGTAAACTGTACAGTTTTTACACTGTGTACATTGTGTATATTTCATACACTGTGTATATTGTGTAAATTTTGTACACTGTACATTTTGTACATTGTGTACATTTCTGTATATTGTACACACTGTATACATTGTGTATATTTTGTACACTGTACATTTTGTACATTGTGTACTTTTTGTATACATTGTGTACACATTTTACACTGTTCATATTGTACACTGTTTACATTGTGTACATTATGTACACTATACATTTGTACATTGTGTACATTTTGTGTACATTGTGTACTCTGTGTACATTGTGTAAAATTTGTACACTGTTCATTTTGAATAATTTGTACATTGTGTACATTTTTGTACATTGTGTACATTTTGTACAATGTGTACATTGTGTACACTTTTTGTACATTGTGTACATTGTTTATATTTTATGTACATTGCATACACTGTGTTCATTGTGTACATTTATTTAACAGGGTACATTGTGTACATATTGTACACAGTACAATATGTGAAATTGTCTACACTGTATACATTATGGACATTTTTACACTGTACATTTTTTACAGTGTACATTTAGTTCACTGTGTACATTGTGTAATATTTTTTTACATTGTGTACATTGTGTATATTTTTTGTACATTTTGTGTACATTGTGTACATTTTCTGTATATTTTGTGTACATTGTGTACATTTTTTTACATTTTGTGTTCATTGTGTACATTGTGTACAGTTTATGTACATTGTGTACATTTTGTACATTGTGTACATTTTGTGTACATTGTGTACACTGTGTATAGGCTGTTCATTTTGTAAACTGTACATTTTGTACACTGTGTAAATTGTGTATATTTTGTACACGGTGTACATTTTGTACATTGTATACATTTTGTATACATTGTGTACACTATGTACATTGTGTACATTTTAAAAACGGTACATTTTGTATACTCTATATATTGTGTACATTTTGTGCACTGTGTAAACTGTGTACATTTTCTACATTTGGTACATTGTGAAATTTTGTCTAAATTTTGTGTACATTGTGTACATTTTGTACATTGTGTACATTCTGTATCTCTTGTACACGGTGTACATTGTGTACACTTTGTACATGGTTGATTTTTAAATTGTGTAAATTTTGTGTACATTTTGTGTTCGTTGTATAAATTGTGTACCTTTTGGGTACACTGTGTACATTGTGTACATTTTGTACACTGTACAATTTGTACACTGTGAACATTTGTGTACATTTTGTGTACATTGTGTATATTTTTTGTATATTGTGTACATTTTGTGCACTGTGTACACTTTGTACACTTTTTGTACATTGTGTAAACTCTGTATATATTGTGTAAATTGAGTACATTGTTTACATTTTGTGTACATTGTGTACACTGTCTTTAGTGTGTCCATTTTTAAAACTGTACAATTATTAAACTGTGTACATTGTGTACATTTTGTATACTGTGTACATTGTGTAAATTTTGTACACTATCCATTTTGTACATTGTGTACATTTCTGTACATTGTGCACACTGTGTACATTGTGTATATTTGTACACTGTGTACAATGTGTACATTTTGTGTACATCGTGTACTCTCTGTACATTTTGTGAAATTTGTTCACTGTACATTTTGAACACTGTGTACATTGTGTACATTTTGTGTACATTGTGTACATTTTGTACAATGTGTACATTGTGTACACTTTTGGTACATTGTGTGCAATGTGTACATTTTTTGCACATTGTGTACATTGTTTTAATTTTATGTACATTGCATACACTGTGTACATTGTGTACATTTATTTCACAGGGTACATTGTGTACATATTGTACACAGTACAATATGTGAACGTTGTGTACACTGTATACATTATGGACAATTTTACACTCTACATTGTTTACAGTGTACATTTAGTACACTGTGTACATTGTTTAAGTTTTTTGTACATTGTGTACATTGTGTATATTTTTTGTACATTTTGTGTACATTGTGTACAATTTGTGTACATTTTTGTATATTTTGTGTACATTGTGTACATTTTGTGTACATTGTGCACATTGTGTACAGTTTGTGTACATTTTGTACATTGTGTACATTTTGTGTACATTGTGTACACTGTGTATAATGTGTTCATTTTGTAAACTGTACATTTTGTACACTGTGTAAATTTTGTTCATTTTGTACACTGTGTACATTTTGTACACTGTACATTTTGTACATTGTGTACATTTTGTATACATTGTGTACACTATGTACACTATGTACATTTTAAACACTGTACATTTTGTATACTGTATATATTGTGTACATTTTGTACACTGTGTACATTTTGTTAATATTATACACTGTTCATATATTTTTCATATTATACACATTATAAACTGTACATTATGTACACTGTGTACATTGTGTATATTGTGTACAATTTGTGTACATTGTGTACACTGTGTACATTGTCTACATTTTGTACATTGTGAAATTTTGTCTACATTTTGTGTACATTGTGTACATTTTGTACATTGTGTACATTCTGTACCTATTGTACACGGTGTACATTGTATACACTCTGTATACGGTTGATTTTTACATTGTGCAAATTTTGTGTACATTTTGTGTTCGTTGTATACATTGTGTACATTTTGTGTACACTGTGTACGTTGTGTACATATTGTACACTGTACATTTTGTACACTGTGAACATTGTGTATATTTTGTGTACATTGTGTATGTTTTGTGTATATTGGGTATATTTTGTGCACTGTGTACACTTTGTACAATTTTTGTACATTGTGTAAACTCTGCATATTTTGTGTAAATTGTGTACATTGTTTACATTTTGTGTACATTATGTACAATTTTTCACTGTGTACATTGTGTACAAATTGTACACAGTACAATATGTGAACTTTGTGTACACTGTGTACATTATGGACATTTTGTACACTGTACATTTTTTACAGTGTATATTTAGTGCACTGTGTACATTGTGTAAGTATTTTGTACATTGTGTACATTGTGTACATTTTATGTACATTGTGTAAAATTTGTGTGCATTTTTTATATATATTGTGTACATGGTGTACAATTTGTGTACATTGTGTACATTTTGTGTACATTGTGTACACTGTGTATAGTGTGTTCATTTTGTAAACTGTACATTTTGTACACTGTGTACATTTTGTACATATTGTACTCTGTGTACATTGTGTACATTTTGTACACTGTACATTTTTACATTGTGTATATTGTGTACATTTTATACACTGTGTACATTGTGTACACTTTTTGTACATAGTGTACACTGTGGACATTTTGTCTACATTGTGTTCATTGTGTATGTTTTGTAAACTGTGTACATTTTATCAATTTTTTTACATTGTGTACATTTTGTGGACTTTTGTGTACATTTTATGTACATTGTGTACATTTTGTCTACATTGTGTGCACTATGTACATTGTGTACATTTTATACCCTGTACCTTTTTTATACTGTATATATTGTGTACATTTTGTACACTGTGTAAATTGTGTACATTTTGGAGACTATGTATATTTTGTACATTTTGTACACTGTACATTTTGTACATTGTGTACATTTTGTGTAGACTTTGTCTACATTGTGTACATTTTTTGTACATTTTGTGTGCATTGTGTACACTGTGTATAGTGTGTTAATTTTGTAAACTGTACGTTTGTACACTGTTTATATTGTGTACATTTTGTACACTGTGTATATTGTGTACATTTTGTACACTGTACAATTTGTACATTGTGGACATTTTGTATATATTGTGAACCCTATGTACATTGTGTACATTTTAAACAGTGTATATTTTGTAAACTGTATACATTGTGTACATCTTGTACACTGTGTACATTGTGTACATATTATTGTGTACACTGTGTACACTGGGTACATTGTGTACATTTTGTACACTGTACATTTTTTACAGTGTACATTTAGTACACTGTGTACATTGTGTAAGTATTTTGTACATTGTGTACATATTTTGTACATTTTGTGTACATTGTGTAAAATTTGTGTACATTTTTTGTATATTTTGTGTACATTGTGGACATTTTTTGTACATTTTGTGTACATTGTGTACAATTTGTGTACATTGTGTATATTTTGTACATTTTGTGTACACTGTTTATAGTGTGTTCATTTTGTAAACTGTACATTTTGTACACTGTGTATATTGTGTACATTTTGTACACTGTGTACATTGTGTACATTTTGTATATATTGTGTACACTATGTACATTGTGTACATTTTAATCACTGTACATTTTATATACTGTATACATTGTGTACATTTTGTACACTGTGTACATGGTGTACATATTATACACTGTGTACATTGTGTACATTGTGTACACTGTGTATATTGTGTACATTGTGTAAAATTTGTGTACATTGTGTACACTGTGTACATTGTCTACATTTTGTACATTGTGTAAATTTTGTCTACATTTTGTGTACATTGTGTATATTTTGTGTATATTGTGTTCATTTTTTGCACTGTGTACATTGTGTACCCTTTTTGTACATTGTGTAAATTCTGTATATTTTGTGTAAATTATGTACATTGTTTACATTTTGTGTACATTGTGTACACTGTGTATTGTGTGTCCATTTTGTAAACTGTACAGTTTGTACACTGTGTACATTGTGTATATTTTGTACACTGTGTATATTGTGTAAATTTTGTACACTGTATGTTTTGGACATTGTGTACATTTCTGTATATTGTGCACACTGTGTACATTGTTTATATTTTGTACACTGTACATTTTGTACATTGTGTACTTTTTGTATACTTTCTATACACTGTGTACATTGTGTGCACATTTTCCACTGTTCATATTGTACACTGTGTACATTGTGTACATTATATACAATGTACATTTGGTACGTTGTGTACATTTTGTATACATTGTGTACTCTGTGTACATTGTGTAAAATTTGTACACTGTACATTTTGAACAATTTGTACATTGTGTACATTTTGTGTACATTGTGTACATTTGTTACAATGTGTACATTGTGTAAACTTTTTGTACATTGTGTGCAATGTGTACATTTGTGCACATTGTGTACATTGTATTTTATGTACATTGCATACACTGTGTACATTGTGTACATTTATTTCACAGGGTACATTGTGTACATATTGTACACAGTACAATATGTGAACGTTGTGTACACTGTATACATTATGGACCTTTTTCACTGTACATTTTTTACAGTGTACATTTAGTTCATTGTGTAAGTTTTTTGTACATTGTGTATATTTTTGTACATTTTGTGTACATCGTGTACAATTTGTGTACATTTTTGTATATTTTGTGTACATTTTTTGTACATTGTGTACACTGTGTACAGTTTGTGTACATTGTGTACATTTTGTACACTGTGTAAATGGTGTAAATTTTGTACACTGTACATTTTGTACATTGTGTATATTTTGTATACATTGTGTACACTATGTACATTGTGTACATTTTAAACAATGTACATTTTGTATACTGTATATATTGCGTACATTTTGTACACTGTGTACATTGTGTACATATTATACACTGTGTAACTTGTGTACATTGTGTACACTGTGTACATTGTCTACATTTTGTACATTGTGAAATTTTTTTGTACTTTTGAATATTTATTGACACAAGATAGGATTTAGTTTGGACACAGTAAGGTTAATAACCTCTAGTCAAAAACATAAGTAGTAAATGATTTTTAAGTACTAGATTTTATGTATAAGATTTTATTTATTTATTTTATTTTTTATCTATTTATTTATTTATTTTTTCTCCATTAACAGCTTTAATTAGGTGTGGGGCAATAGAACTATTCTTAGCACAATTATGGGTGTGGGGTTCCCTGCAGACTCGCCAGGGTGATGGTTCCTGTAATGATTTTTAGGGGGAAACGGCTCCCAACAGATCCCCCTTTCTCTTATATAAAGGCAGGTAGTTATTACGTGGAGAGCACCAGTCAGAGTCAACCATGGTGTCAGATCTAACGGAGAAGGGACTGAGATAAGGAGAGACCCTCCTCTTGAGTGGAGAAGCAATTTACCTCTCCTGGGAACAGAGGGGTGCCTGATGATTCTTAGGTCGAGTGGGGACCAGGCCTTTTTTCTTTCCCCCTTACCCATCCTAGGGTTCCAAGGGCCTGGTCTTAGGTTGGGGGATTATCCTGCCATAAATTGCCCGTCCTTGGATCTCCTCAAGTAAAAGGCATCTAGCAGGATTAAAGTAAACAGATCACAGGGAACCCTGTCTTAGGCCATGTGGAGAGCGAACTGATACCTGTACCATGCCATGTTGAGCCGGTTTCTACAACCTCTGTATGGTGTGCTATTCAGGCGAGGATCCACACTAACTCCCGTCATTGGGCCCCTGCGTCTATCATTAATGAAAAGACTGTGAGGAGCTCCTCAAACAAAAGATATAATGATATAATTTTGGCTCCTGTAACTCCACCTCCAGACAAGAAGAAAGGGCTTTTTCCCAACCCAGTATTCACCTTTTAGTCTGGCCTATGGTATGTCCTCCTTCCTACTCCACATAAAGTTATGTGTGCTCCCTGCCAAAAATTAGGGCAGTGTAAAAGGGATCAAAATCTAAAATTTTTAACATATGCATTAAAACCAAACACTTTACAGCATGTGTCAAACTTTTCCCAACATCTATAAGCAGTTACAAATATCATTAGATCAATTTCAGTAGGAGTACAATGACATACAATGATGTTATCAAATACCACCAGTTCCAGTCTCTGAGCAACAGAGACAGGAACCCCCAATTTTCCCCCTTCTTAAGTGAAGAGAGGTTAATATTTTAATTAAAATGAGTTCTGTGTCCCAAAGTTTAAAGCAGTCTGATGTTTAGTCTGCAACTGAGCTCCAAAGCAGACCAGAGTTCAAGCTGCAGAAGCAGTTTAGCATTTGTGCTCCAGGACAGGTGGGGGAACCTGGGTGAGGCAAGCTGGATTCAGCTACATGAAGCACATCCTGGCCCTTATGTCAGCCAGGTCTCCCAGGACTCTGGAGGCAGGATGACACCCTGCAGAGTGGTGTAGCTGGTTTTGTCAGCAGGCACTCCTTTCCTTGAGGGCAGGGAGGACCGGACCAAGGACCTCTCCTCAATCACCTCTAGAAGTCTGGAACTTCTCTGTGTCCACAGCCTCGACCTCACATCCAGATTTTATTTTCTTTCTGTGAAAAAAGCACAAACACATCCTTGACCCAAAATATATATACAGGTCTGGTTTTTTTCATAATGCCTTGCAAGGTCTTTTTCACCTTGTCTCAGCAAAGGTCAGCTTGGTATCATCAAGCCAGATCCGTTTGCATCAGGATCTGCTGGTAACTTTTATGAGTTGCTTTGAAGGAGCCTTGTTATGCTCCATAATTTTTATTATTATTAGCCATATATGCAGTTCCTCCATTGGAAGAGCCATTTGTAAAATTTAGCATAAAATCCTTTAAGGGATTTTTTGCTATAACATTAGCAAAATACAGGTGCATAAATTGTAGCAATGATCTGGGAAAAGACCATTGTTTTTGGCCTTTGAATTTAGCAAAGGCAAATGTCCAGGAATCAATCTTAAAATTATCAATGAATCTACTGTTTAGTATAAGAAAACTTGATCATAGTCAATATTTTGTTAAACCATTATCCAGATTCTATCCTGTCCTTTTATATCAGACAGGCTACTGGTTTAAATTAAGAGTTTAATATCTTAACTAGCAAAACTGAGATTTAGCCATAAGCAGCATTTTTTATAAAACTGTTGTAGAATAAGTTTTACATTTATTATACACAATTGCCATAGCTGAATTATAATTAATATACTGTATTTGTTGATTATTGTATACTTTATCTGTTGATTTATACTTTACCTGCTTGAGTACTTGTTAGGCAGCTGTTTTAAGCTCTCTATTGGAAACTGTTTTTTGTAAGAATTTTACCTAGCAGCACAAGGTCTCCCATAAGAATATTATCACTAGAGCTTTAACCATTGGACATCGAACCAAAAGTTTGTAAGCTATCCTCCTATTTTTTTAGTTTTTTTTATATTGGAAAAAAAGAAATTTCTGCCTCCTCCCCGCCTCCCATTTCCCTCCCCCTCTTCTCACTCCTCCCCGCCTCCCCCCCTCTTCCCCCTCCATATCCAAACCGAAGTGCAGTCAGGGTTCCCTGCCCTGTGGAAAGTTCAAAGTCCTCCCCCCTCAACCTGGTCTTGGAAGGTGAACATACAAACTGGCTAGGCTCCCACAAAGCCAGAACATGAAGTAGGATCAAAACCCGGTGCCATTGTCCTTGGCTTCTCAGCAGCCCTCATTGGGTTCACCTTCTTATTTAGCTTCTTTAGTATCACAGAATATAGACTCAATGACCATTATTTGTGACTAGAAACCAATTATGAGTGAGTACATCCCATGTTCCTCTTTTTGGGTCTAGGATACCTCACTCAGGATAGTGTTTTCTATTTCCATCCATTTGCATGCAAAATTCGAGAAGTCATTTTTTTACGGCTGAGTAGTACTCTAATATGTAAATATTCCACACTTTCTTCATCCATTCTTCCACTGAAGGACATCTAGGTTGTTTCCAGGTTCTGGCTATAACAAACAATGCTGCTATGAACATAGTTGAACAAATGCTTTTGTCATATGATAGGGTATCTCTTGGGTATATTCCCAAGAGTGGTATTGCTGGGTCCAGGGGTAGGTTGATCCCGAATTTCCTGAGAAACCGCCACACTGATTTCCAATGTGGTTGCACAAGTTTGCATTCCCACCAACAATGGATGAGGGTACCCCTTCCTTCAGAACCTCTCCAGCAAAGACTATCATTGGTGTTTTTGTATTTAGCTATTCTGCCAGGCGTAAGATGATATCTCAAATTTGTTTTGATTTGCATTTCCCTGATCGCTAAGGAGGTTGAGTATGACCTTAAGTGTCTTTTGGCCATTTGGAATTCCTCTGTTGAGAATTCTCTATTCAGTTCAGTGCCCCAATTTTTAATTGGGTTATTTAGCGTTTTAAAGTTTAGTTTCTTGAGTTCTTTATATATTTTGGAGATCAGGCCTTTGTCTGTTGCTGGGTTGGTGCAGATCTTCTCCCAGTCAGTCGGTTGCCTTTTTGTCTTAGTGACAGTGTCCTTTGCTTTACAGAAGCTTCTCAGTTTCAGGAGGTCCCATTTATTCAATGTTTCCCTTAATGTCTGTGCTGCTGGGGTTATACATAGGAAGCGATATCCTGTGCCCAACTGTTGTAGGGTACTTCCCACATTTTCTTCTATCAGGTTCAGTGTGTTAAGATTGGTATTGAGGTCTTTGATCCATTTGGACTTGAGTTTTGTGCATGGTGATAGATATGGGTCTATTTTCATTCTTCTACAGGTTGAGATCCAATTGTGCCAGCACCATTTGTTGAAGATCCTTTCTTTCTTCCATTGTATGTTTTTAGCTCCTTTATCAAAAATGAGGTGTTTATACGTTTGTGGGTTAAAATCCGGGTCTTCTGTACGATTCCATTGATCGAGTTCTCTGTTTTTTTGCCAGTACCACACTGTTTTCATTACTGTAGCTCTGTAATAGAGTTTGAAGTCAGGGATGGTAATGCCTCCAGAAGTTCCTTTATTGTATAAGATTGTTTTGGCTATCCTGGGTTTTTTGTTTTTCCATATAAAGTTGATTATTGTCCTCTCAAGATCTGTGAAGAATTTTGATGGGATTTCGATGGGAATTGCATTGAATCTATAAATTGCTTTTGGTAGAATTGCCATTTTTACTATGTTGATCCTCCCAATCCAAGAGGTCCTTCCATTTTCTGGTATCCTCTTCAATTTCTTTCTTCAATGCCTTAAAGTTCTTGTCAAATAAATCTTTCACTTCCTTGGTTAGAGTTACCCCAAGATATTTTATGCTGTTTGTGGCTATCGTGAAAGGTGATGCGTCTCTGATTTCCCTCTCTGTTTCCATATCCTTTGTGTAAAGGAGGGCAACTGATTTTTTGGAGTTGATCTTGTATCCGGCCACATTACTAAACGTGTTTATCAGCTATAGGAGTTCTTTGGTGGAGTTTTTGGGGTCGCTTATGTACACTATCATATCATCTGCAAATAACGAAAGTTTAACTTCTTCCTTGCCAATTTGAATCCCCTTGATCCCCTTGTGTTGTCTTATTGCTATTGCTAACACTTCAAGCACTATATTGAAGAGGTATGGAGAGAGTAGACAGCCTTGTCTTGTTCCTGATTTCAGTGGGATGGCTTTGAGTTTCTCTCCATTTAATTTGATGTTAGCTGTCGGCTTGGTGTAAATAGCTTTTATTATATTTAGGTATGTCCCTTGTATCCCTAATCTCTCCAAGACTTTTATCATAAAGGGATGTTGAATTTTGTCAAATGCTTTTTCAGCATCCAATGAAATGATCATATGGTTTTTTTTCTTTCAGCTTATTTATATGATGGATTACATTGATAGATTTTCATATGTTGAACCAGTCCTGCATCTCTAGGATGAAGCCTACTTGATCATAATGGATAATTTTTCTAATGTGTTCTTGGATTCTGTTTGCCAGTATTTTGTTGAGGATTTTTGCGTCGATGTTCATGAGCGAGATTGGCCTGTAATTCTCTTTCTTGGTTGAGTCTTTGTGTGGTTTTGGTATCGGAGTAACTGTAGCTTCATAAAAGGAATTTAGCAACGACTCTTCTGTTTCTATATTGTGAAATACATTAAGGAGTATAGGTATTAGGTCTTCTTGGAAGTTCTGGTAGAATTCCGCATTGAAACCATCTGGACCTGGGCTTTTTTTGGTAGGGAGGTTTTTGATAACAGTTTCCAATTCTTCGCGACTAACAGGTCTATTTAGATGGTTCACCTGGTCTTGGTTTAGCTTTGGTATATGGTATTTATCTAAAAAAGTGTCCATTTCTTCCACATTTTCCAGTGTTGTGGCATACAGGTTTTTGTAGTAAGATCTAATTATTCTCTGAATTTCCTCTATGTCTGTTGTTATGTCACCCTTTTCATTTCCGATCTTATTAATTTGCATATTCTCTCTCTGCCGTTTGATTAGTTTGGATAGGGGTTTATCAATCTTGTTGATTTTCTCCAGGAACCAGCTTTTTGTTTCATTGATTCTTTGGATTGTTTTCTGTGTTTCTATTTTATTGATTTCTGCCCTCAGTTTGATTATTTCCAGTCTTCTACTCCTCTTAGGAGAGTCTGCTTCTTTTTTTCTAGAGCTTTCAGGTGGGCTGTTAAGTCTCCAATGTGTGCTTTCTCTGTTTTCTTTATGTGGGCACTTAGTGCTATGAACTTTCCTCTCAGGACTGCTTTCATAGTGTCCCATAAGTTTGAGGAGGTTGTTTCTTTATTTTCATTGAATTCAAGGAAGACTTTAATTTCTTTCTTTATTTCTTCCTTGATCGATGTGTGGTTCAGTAGTTGACTGTTCAGTTTCCATGAGTTTGTAGGCTTTCTGGGTGTAGCTTTGTTGTTGAATTCTAACTTTAATCCATGGTGATCTGATAAGACGCAGGAGGTTATGCATATTTTTTGTAACTGTGGAAGTTTGCTTTGTTACCGAATATGTGGTCAATTTTCAAGAAGGTTCCATGAGCTGCAGAGAAGAAGGTATATTCTTTTCTTTTTGGGTGGAATGTTCTATAGATGTCTGTTAAGTCCATTTGGTTCATTACCTCCATTAATTCTCTTATTTCTCTGTTAGGTTTCAGTCTGATTGACCTGTCCATTGGTGAGAGAGGAGTGTTGAAGTCTCCTACTATCAGTGTGTGCGGTTTGATGGCAGCCTTGAGTTTTAGTAATGTTTCTTTTACGTACGTGGGTGATTTTATATTAGGGGCATATATATTCAGGATTGAGACTTCCTCCTGATGAATTGTTCCTGTTATGAGTATAAAATGTCCCTCTCCATCTCTTCTGATTGATTTAAGTTTGAAATCAACTTTGTTAGAAATTAGTATGGCCACCCCTGCTTGTTTCTTAGGTCCATTTGCTTGATAAGCCTTTTCCCAGCCCTTTACTCTGAGTAGTTGCCTGTCTTTGTGTTTGAGGTGTGTTTCTTGTAGACAGCAGAGTGTTGGATCCTGTTTTTGTATCCAATCTCTTAGCCTGTGCCTTTTTATAGATGAGTTGAGTCCATTGACATTAAGTGATATTAATGTCCAGTGGTTGTTCATTCCGGTCATTTTTCTAGTAGTAGGGTTTGTGTGTTTCCCTTCTTTGAGATGTGCTGGTGAAGGGACTCTAGATATCTGAGTTATTGTGGGCATTGTTGGACTCCTTGGTTTGTGATTTTCCTTCTATTATTTTCTGTAAGGCTGGATTTGTGGCTACGTATTGTTTAAATTTGTTTTTATCTTGAAAAAATTTGTTTTCTCCATTTATAGTGAACAAAAGTTTGGCTGGGTATAGTAGTCTGGGCTTGCATCCATGGTCTCTTAGTTTCTGCAGTACATCTATCCAAGACCTTCTGGCTTTCATGGTTTCCAAAGAGAAGTCGGGTGTAAGTCTGATAGGTTTACCTTTATAAGTAACTTTGCCTTTTTTCCTTTGCAGCTCTTAATATTCTTTCTTTATTCTGTATGCTTTGTGTTTTGATTATTATATGGCGAGGGGATGTTCTTTTTTGATCCAGCCTATTTGGTGTTCTGTATGCTTCTTGAATCTTCAAAGGTATATCTTTCTTTAGGTTGGGATAATTTTCTTCTATAATTTTATTAAATATATTTTCTGGACCGTTGAGCTTCACTTCTTCTCCTTCTTCAACTCCAATTATTCATAGGTTTGGTCTTTTTATTGTGTCCCAGATTTCCTGAATGTTTTGTGATGAGAGCTTGTTGGATTTGCTGTTTTCTTTGATCAGTGCGTTTATTTTCTCTATGGTATCTTCAGCGTCTGAGATTCTTTCTTCAATCTCTTGTATTCTGTTGGTTATACTTGTTTCTGTAGTTTCTATTCGTTTACCTAGATTCTCTATGTTTAGTCGGCCCTCTGTTTGTGTTTTCTCCCTTGTCTCCGTTTCAGTTTTCAGGTCTTGAACTGTTTCCATTATCTGTTTGATTGCTTTTCCTTGGTTTCCTAGGGTATCATTCACTGATTTATTCAATTCTTCAAACTTTCTGTTATACTTCTCATCCATTTCTATAAGGGTATCATTCACTGATTTATTCAATTCTTCAAACTTTCTGTTATACTTCTCATCCATTTCCATAAGGGTGTTTTTTACATGCTGTTTAAGGATGTCAATCACTTTCATAGATTCCATTTTTTCTACTTCTTCTTGATTAAGGTGTTCATGTCCTCCTGTTGTGGGGTCGCTGGGTTCTGGTGATTTCATGTTGTTTTTCAGATTGTTGGGTGAATTCTTGCATTGGCGCCTGCCCATCTCTTCCTCCGAATGCTCCCCTAAGGAGCTTCTTTTACAGAATCAGGTCTCCTTGCCCACTGATGTTACTTCCCAGTGATGGGACTCTCCCGTGATGGCTCTCTAGGTGCCCCAGTGATGGATCTCCTGGTGCCAAGATCAGCTCTCCTTGCTGGTTGGGTAGCATGTAGACAAAGCGCCTACCCTGCTTGGTGCAGGCAGGCTACTGAGGACAAAGGAATTCGCGCCCACCTGGCTGCCCTCCGGATACTGCCCCAGAGCCCAGACAGGCTGTGCTGGGTGATGTTATTTGCCCAGAGATGGCAGGGAGACAGAAGTGAGGAGGTACATTGTGAAATTTTGTCTGCATTTTGTGTACATTGTGTACATTTTGTACATTGTGTACATTCTGTATCTCTTGTACACGGTATACATTGTGTACACTTTGTACACGGTTGATTTTTACATTGTGTAAATTTTGTGTACATTTTATGTTCATTGTATACATTGTGTACATTTTGGGTACACTGTGTACATTTTGTACACTGTACATTTTGTACACTGTGAACATTGTGTACATTTTGTGTACATTGTGTATATTTTGTGTATATTGTGTACATTTTGTGCACTGTGTACACTTTGTACACTTTTTGTACATTGTGTAAACTCTGTATATTTTGTGTAAATTGAGTACATTGTTTACATTTTGTGTACATTGTGTACACTGTCTTTAGTGTGTCCATTTTTTAAACTGTACAATTATTAAACTGTGTACATTGTGTACATTTTGTATACTGTGTACATTGTGTAAATTTTGTACACTGTCCATTTTGTGCATTGTGTACATTTTTGTACATTGTGCACACTGTGTACATTGTGTATATTTGTACACTGTGTACATTGTGTACATTTTGTGTACATCGTGTACTCTCTGTACATTTTGTGAAATTTGTTCACTGTACATTTTGAACACTGTGTACATTGTGTACATTTTGTACAATGTGTACGTTGTGTACACTTTTGGTACATTGTGTGCAATGTGTACATTTTTTGCACATTGTGTACATTGTTTTCATTTTATGTACATTGCATGCACTGTGTACATTGTGTACATTTATTTCACAGGGTACATTGTGTACATATTGTACACAGTACAATATGTGAACGTTGTGTACACTGTATACATTATGGACAATTTTACACTCTACATTGTTTACAGTGTACATTTAGTACACTGTGTACATTGTTTAAGTTTTTGTACATTGTGTACATTGTGTATATTTTTGTACATTTTGTGTACATTGTGTACAATTTGTGTACATTTTTTGTATATTTTGTGTACATTGTGTACATTTTGTGCACTGTGTACACTTTGTACACTTTTTGTACATTGTGTAAACTCTGTATATTTTGTGTAAATTGAGTACATTGTTTACATTTTGTGTACATTGTGTACACTGTCTTTAGTGTGTCCATTTTTTAAACTGTACAATTATTAAACTGTGTACATTGTGTACATTTTGTATACTGTGTACATTGTGTAAATTTTGTACACTGTCCATTTTGTGCATTGTGTACATTTTTGTACATTGTGCACACTGTGTACATTGTGTATATTTGTACACTGTGTACATTGTGTACATTTTGTGTACATCGTGTACTCTCTGTACATTTTGTGAAATTTGTTCACTGTACATTTTGAACACTGTGTACATTGTGTACATTTTGTACAATGTGTTCATTGTGTACACTTTTGGTACATTGTGTGCAATGTGTACATTCTTTGCACATTGTGTACATTGTTTTCATTTTATGTACATTGCATGCACTGTGTACATTGTGTACATTTATTTCACAGGGTACATTGTGTACATATTGTACACAGTACAATATGTGAACATTGTGTACACTGTATACATTATGGACAATTTTACACTCTACATTGTTTACAGTGTACATTTAGTAAACTGTGTACATTGTTTAAGTTTTTGTACATTGTGTACATTGTGTATATTTTTGTACATTTTGTGTACATTGTGTAAAATTTGTGTACATTTTTTGTATATTTTGTGTACATTGTGTACATTTTTTGTACATTTTGTGTACATTGTGCACATTGTGTACAGTTTGTGTACATTGTGTACATTTTGTACATTGTGTACATTTTGTGTACATTGTGTACACTGTGTATAATGTGTTCATTTTGTAAACTGTACATTTTGTACACTGTGTAAATTGTGTTCATTTTGTACACTGTGTACATTGTGTACATTTTGTACACTGTACATTTTGTACATTGTGTACATTTTGTATACATTGTGTACACTATGTACACTATGTACATTTTAAACACTGTACATTTTGCATACTGTATATATTGTGTACATTTTGTACACTGTGTACATTTTGTTAATATTATACACTGTTCATATATTTTTCATAATATACACATTATACACTGTACATTATGTACACTGTGTACATTGTTTATATTGTGTACAATTTGTGTACATTGTGTACACTGTGTACATTGTCTACATTTTGTACATTGTGAAATTTTGTCTACATTTTGTGTACATTGTGTACATTTTGTACATTGTGTACATTCTGTACCTATTGTACACGGTGTACATTGTGTACACTCTGTATACAGTTGATTTTTACATTGTGCAAATTTTGTGTACATTTTGTGTACACTGTGTACGTTGTGTACATATTGTACACTGTACATTTTGTACACTGTGAACATTATGTACATTTTGTGTACATTGTGTATGTTTTGTGTATATTGGGTATATTTTGTGCACTGTGTACACTTTGTACAATTTTTGTACATTGTGTAAACTCTGCATATTTTGTGTAAATTGAGTACATTGTTTACATTTTGTGTACATTGTGTACACTGTCTATAGTGTGTCCATTTTTTAAACTGTACAATTTGTAAACTGTGTACATTGTGTATATTTTGTACACTGTGTACATTGTGTAAATTTTGTACACTGTTCATTTTGTACATTGTGTACATTTTTGTACATTGTGAACACTGTGTATATTGTGTATATTTGTACACTGTTTATGTTGTGTACATTTTGAAAATTATACATTTTGTACATTGTGTACATTTTGTGTACATTGTGTACTCTGTGTACATTGTGTAAATTTTGTACACTGTACATTTTGTACACTGTGTACATTGTGTACATTTTGTGTATATTGTATACATTTTGTACAATGTGTACATTGTGTACACTTTTTGTACATTGTGTACAATGTGTACACTTTGTGCACATTGTATACATTGTTTACATTTTATGTACATTGCATACACTGTGTACATTGTGTACATTTTTTCACTGTGTACATTGTGTACATAATGGACACAGTACAATATGTAAAATTTGTGTACACTGTGTACATTATGGACATTTTGTACACTGTACATTTTTTACAGTATACATTTAGTACACTGTGTACATTGTGTAAGTAGTTTGTACATTGTGCACATTGTGTACATTTTTTGTTCATTTTGTGTACATTGTGTAAAATTTGTGTACATTTTTTGTATATTTTGTGTACATTGTGGACATTTTTTGTACATTGTGTACATTTTGTGTACATTTTGTGCATTGTGTACATTTTGTGTACATTGTGAACTCTGTGTATACTGTGTTCATTTTGTAAACTGTACATTTTGTACACTGTACATTTTGTACATTGTGTACACTTTGTATATATTGTGTACCCTATGTACATTGATTGTGTATATTTTGTATATATTGTGTACACTATGTACATTGTGTACATTTTAAACACTATACATTTTGTATACTGTATACATTGTGTACATTTTGTACACTGTGTTCCTTGTGTAAATATTATACACTGTGTACATTGTGTACACTGTGTATACTGTGTACATTGTGTACATTTTGTACACTGTGTATATTGTGTACATTGTGTACAATTTGTGTACATTGTGTACAATGTGTACATTGTCTACATTTTGTACATTGTGTAAATTTTGTCTACATTTTGTGTACATTGTGTCTCTATATTGTGTCCAGTTTGTGCACTGTGTACATTGTGTACCCGTTTTGTACATTGTGTAAACTCTTTATATTTTGTGTAAATTGTGTACATTGTTTACATTTTGTGTACATTGTGTACAGTGTGTATAGTGTGTCCATTTTGTACACTGTACTGTTTGTACACTGTGTACATTGTGTATATTTTGTGCACTGTGTATATTGTGTGAATTTTGTACACTGTACATTTTCTAAACTGTGTACATTTTGTTAATATTATACACTGTTCATATATTTTTCATAATATACACATTATACACTGTACATTATGTACACTGTGTACATTGTTTATATTGTGTACAATTTGTGTACATTGTGTACACTGTGTACATTGTCTACATTTTGTACATTGTGAAATTTTGTCTACATTTTGTGTACATTGTGTACATTTTGTACATTGTGTACATTCTGTACCTATTGTACACGGTGTACATTGTGTACACTCTGTATACAGTTGATTTTTACATTGTGCAAATTTTGTGTACATTTTGTGTACACTGTGTACGTTGTGTACATATTGTACACTGTACATTTTGTACACTGTGAACATTGTGTACATTTTGTGTACATTGTGTATGTTTTGTGTATATTGTGTATATTTTGTGCACTGTGTACACTTTGTACAATTTTTGTACATTGTGTAAACTCTGCATATTTTGTGTAAATTGAGTACATTGTTTACATTTTGTGTACATTGTGTACACTGTCTATAGTGTGTCCATTTTTTAAACTGTACAATTTGTAAACTGTGTACATTGTGTATATTTTGTACACTGTGTACATTGTGTAAATTTTGTACACTGTTCATTTTGTACATTGTGTACATTTTTGTACATTGTGAACACTGTGTATATTGTGTATATTTGTACACTGTTTATGTTGTGTACATTTTGAAAATTATACATTTTGTACATTGTGTACATTTTGTGTACATTGTGTACTCTGTGTACATTGTGTAAATTTTGTACACTGTACATTTTGTACACTGTGTACATTGTGTACATTTTGTGTACATTGTATACATTTTGTACAATGTGTACATTGTGTACACTTTTGTACATTGTGTACAATGTGTACACTTTGTGCACATTGTATACATTGTTTACATTTTATGTACATTGCATACACTGTGTACATTGTGTACATTTTTTCACTGTGTACATTGTGTACATAATGGACACAGTACAATATGTAAAATTTGTGTACACTGTGTACATTATGGACATTTTGTACACTGTACATTTTTACAGTATACATTTAGTACACTGTGTACATTGTGTAAGTAGTTTGTACATTGTGCACATTGTGTACATTTTGTTCATTTTGTGTACATTGTGTAAATTTGTGTACATTTTTGTATATTTTGTGTACATTGTGGAATATTTTTGTACATTGTGTACATTTTGTGTACATTTTGTGCATTGTGTACATTTTGTGTACATTGTGAACTCTGTGTATACTGTGTTCATTTTGTAAACTGTACATTTTGTACACTGTACATTTTGTACATTGTGTACACTTTGTATATATTGTGTACCCTATGTACATTGATTGTGTATATTTTGTATATATTGTGTACACTATGTACATTGTGTACATTTTAAACACTATACATTTTGTATACTGTATACATTGTGTACATTTTGTACACTGTGTTCATTGTGTAAATATTATACACTGTGTACATTGTGTACACTGTGTATACTGTGTACATTGTGTACATTTTGTACACTGTGTATATTGTGTACATTGTGTACAATTTGTGTACATTGTGTACAATGTGTACATTGTCTACATTTTGTACATTGTGTAAATTTTGTCTACATTTTGTGTACATTGTGTCTCTATATTGTGTCCAGTTTGTGCACTGTGTACATTTGTGTACCGTTTTGTACATTGTGTAAACTCTTTATATTTTGTGTAAATTGTGTACATTGTTTACATTTTGTGTACATTGTGTATATAGTGTGTCCATTTTGTACACTGTACTGTTTGTACACTGTGTACATTGTGTATATTTTGTGCACTGTGTATATTGTGTGAATTTTGTACACTGTACATTTTCTAAACTGTGTATATTTCTGTATATTGTGCACACTGTGTACATTGTGTATATTTTTATACTGTACACTTTGTACATTGTGTACTTTGTGTATACATTGTGTACACTGTGTACATTGTGTACACATCTTACACTGTTCATATTGTACACTGTGTACATTTTGTACATTATATACATTGTACATTTTGTGTACATTGTGTACTCTGTGTACATTGTGTAATATTTGTACACTTACATTTTGAACACTGTGTACATTGTGTACATTTTGTGCACATTGTGTACATTTTGTTCAATGGGTACATTGTGTACCCTTTTTGTACATTGTGTGCAATGTGTACATTTTGTGCACATTGTGTACATTGTTTACATTTTATGTACATTGCATACACTGTGTACACTTTGTACATTTTTTTCACTGTGTACATTGTGTACATATTGTAAACAGTACAATATGTGAACTTTGTTACACTGTGTACATTATGAACATTTTGTACACTGTACAGTTTTTACAGTATACATTTAGTACACTGTGTACATTGTGTAAGATTTTTGTATATTGTGTATATTTTTTTACATTTTGTGTAAATTGTGTGAAATTTCTGTACATTTTTTGTATATTTTGTGTACATTGTGTACATATTTTGTACATTTTGTGTACATTGTGTACAATTTGTGTACATTGTGTATATTTTGTACGTTGTGTACATTTTGTGTACATTGTGTACACAGTTTATAGTGTGTTCATTTTGTAAACTGTACATTTTGTACACTCTGTACCTTGTGTACATTTTGTACACTGTGTACATTTTGTACACTGTGTACATGTGTACATTTTGTACACTGTACATTTTGTACATTGTGTACACTGTACATTTTGTAAATTGTTTACCTTGTGTACATTTTGTGTACATTGTGTATATTTTGTGTATATTGTCTACATTTTGTACACTGTGTACATTGTGTACATTTTTTGTACATTGTGTACACTGTGTACATTTTGTCTACATTCTGTTCATTGTGTACACTTTGTACACTGTGTACATTTTGTAATTTTTTTTACATTGTGTACATCTTGTGGACATTTTGTGTACATTTTATGTACATTTTCTGTACATTGCGTACATTTTGTTTTCTTTGTGTACATTTTATGTTTATTTTGTGTACATTGTGTACATTTTGTCTACATTTTGCGTACATTGTGTACATTATTCTATATTTTGTGTACATTTTGTACCTGGTTTACATTTTGTACACTGTTTACTTTGTGTATATTTTGTACACTGTGTACATTGTGTATACTGTGTACACTGTGTACATTGTGTACATTTTGTACACTGTAGATTTTGTACATTGTTTACATTGTGTATATTTTGTGTGTAGTGTGTACATTTTGTACACTATGTACATTGTGTACACTTTTTTTACATTGTATACACTGTCTACATTTTGTCTACATTGTGTTCATGATGTACATTTTGTACACTGTGTACATTTTGTTTACATTGTGTACATTTTGTATACATTTTGTGTACATTGTGTATATTTTGTACTCTGTGTACATTGTGTACAATTTTTTTACATTGTGTACAATATGTACATTTTGTGTACATTGTTTACATTTTGTGTACATTGTATAAAATGTATCCATTGTGTACATTTCGTTCACTGTGTACATTGTGTACATTTTGTAAACTGTAAAATTTCTGTACTTTGAGTACACTGTGTAAATTGTGTACATTTTTTTACAATGTACATTTTATACAGTGTACATTTTGTACATTTGGTGTACACTATGTATATTGTATACATTTTTTGTACGTTGTGTACATTTTGTGTGCATTATGTACATTTTGTGTACATTGTGTACATTTTGTAGGCTATGTATATCATGTACATTTTGTACACTGTATATTTTGTACATTGTGTACATTTTTGTACATTGTGTATATTTTGTGTACATTGTGTACATTTTTTGTACATTTTGTGTACATTGTGTATATTTTGTGTACATTGTGTACATTTTGTACACTGTGTACATTGTGCGTACATTTTATACACTGTATACATGGTTTACATTTTGTACAGTGTACATTTTGTACATTTTGTGCACATTTTGTAGACTGTGTACATTGTGTACATTTTGTAGACTATGTATATTGTGTACATTTTATACACTGTACCTTTTGTACATGTGTACATTTTTGTACATTGTGTACAATTTGTATATATTTTGTGTAAATTGTGTACATTTTTGTACATTTTGTGTACATTTTGTGTATATTGTGTACATTTTGTACACTGGGTATATTGTGTACATTTTGTACACTGTGTATATTGTGTACATTTTCTACACTGTACCTTTTGTACATTGTGTGCATTTTGTGTACATTGTGTACTCTGTGTACATTGTGTAAAATTTGTACACTGTATATTTTGTATATTATGTACATTGTGTACATTTTGTGTACATTGTGTACATTTTGTACAATGTGTACATTGTGTACACTTTTTCTACATTGTGTACACTGTGTACATTTTTTTCACTGTGTATATTGTGTACATATTGTACACCGTACAATATGTGAACGTTGTGTACACTGTGTACATTATGGACATTTTTACACTGTACATTTTTTACAGTGTACATTTAGTACACTGTGTACATTGTGTAAGTTTTTTGAACATTGTGTACATTGTGTACAATTTGTTTACAGTTTTGTATATTTTGTGTACATTGTGTACATATTTTGTACATTTTGTGTACATTGTGTACATTGCGTACAATTTGTGTACATTGTGTACATTTTGCATACATTTTGTACACTGTGTACATTGTGTACATTTTTTACACTGTGTACATGGTGTACATTTTGTACACTGTATATTTTCTATACATTGTGTACAATATGTACATTGTGTACATTTTATACACTCTACATTTTGTATACTGTATACATTGTGGACATTATGTATACTGTGTACATATTTTGCACTATGTACATTGTGTATACTGTGTACATTGTGTACATTTTGTAAACTGTACATTTTGTATATGGTTTATATTGTTTACATTTTGTGTACATTGTGTATATTTTGTGTATATTGTGTTCATTGTGTACATTTTGTACATTTTTTTTACATTGTGTACATTTTGTGGACATTTTATGTACATTTTGTGTACATTGTGTACATTTTGTCTACATTGTGTTCATTTTGTACGCTGTGTACATTTTGTACATTTTTTTACATTGTGTACATTTTGTGGACATTTTGTGTACATTTTATGTACATTTTGTGTACATTGTGTACATTTTGTCTATATTTTGTATATTTTATGTTCATTTTGTCTATATTTTGTACATTTTGTCTACATTTTGTGTACATTGTGTCTATTTTTCTATATTTTGTGTACATTTTGTACCCTGTGTACATTTTGTACCCTGTGTACCTTGTGTATATTTTGTACACTGTGTACATTGTGTACATTTTGTACACTGTACATTTTGTACATTGTATACATTTTGTGTACATTGTGTATGTTTTGTGTATATTGTGTACATTTTGTACACTATGTACATTGTGTACACATTTTTTACATTGTGTACACTGTGTACATTTTGTCTACATTGTGTTCATGGTGTACATTTTGTACACTGTACAATTTCTGTACTTTGTGTACACTGTGTAAATTGTGTACATTTTTATCAATGTACATTTTATACAGTGTACATTTTGTATATTTGGTGTACACCGTGTATATTGTGTACATTTTTGTACATTGTGTACATTTTTTGTACATTGTGTACATTGTGTACATTTTGTACACTGTGTACATTGTGCACATTTTGTTAACTGTATACATGGTTTACATTTTGTACAGTGTACATTTTGTACATTTTGTGTACATTTTGTACACTGTGTACATTGTGTACATTTTGTAGACCATGTATATTGTGTACATTTTGTACACTGTACATTTTGTACATTGTGTACATTTTTGTACATTGTGTACATTTTGTGTATATTTTGTGTACATTGTGTACATTTTTTGTACATTTTGTGTACATTGTGTACATTTTGTGTACATTTTGTACACTGTGTTCATTGTGTACATTTTGTACACTCTGCACATTGTGTACATTTTCTACACTGTATATTTTGTACATTGTGTACATTTAGTTTACATTGTGTACTCTGTGTACATTGTGTAAAATTTGTACACTGTACATTTTGTACATTGTTTATATTGTGTACATTGTGTACATTTTGTACATTTTTTATATTGTGTATATTTTGTGTACACTGTACATTTTGTCTACATTTTGTGTACATGTGTACGTTGTGTATATTTTTCTATATTTTGTGTACATTTTGTACCTTGTGTAAATTTTGTACACTGCGTATTTTGTGTATATTTTGTACACTGTGTACAATGAGTATACTGTGTACACTATGTACATTGTGTACATTTTGTACACTGAACATTTTGTACATTGTATACATTTTGTGTACATTGTGTATATTGTGTAACTTTTGTACATTATGTACATTGTGTACACTTTTTGTACTTTGTGTACACTGTGTACATTTTGTCTACATTGTGTTCATGGTGTACATTTTGTCTATATTGTGTTCATGGTGTACATTTTGTACATTTAGTTTACATTGTGTACATTTTGTGTACATTGTGTACATTTTGTGTACATGTGTACATTTTGTACACTGTGTACTTTGTGTAAAATTTTTTTACATTTTGTAAAATATGTACATTTTGTGTACATTGTTTACATTTAAGGACATTGTATAAACTGTGTCCATTGTGTACAGTTCGTTCAATGTGTACATTGTGTACATTTTGTACACTGTACAACTCAGTGTATATTTTGTACACTGTGTAAATTGTGTACTTTTTTTCACTGTACGTTTTTCACAGTGTATATTGTGTATATTTTGTGTACATTTTTTGTACATTGTGTACATTATGTACATTTTGTGTACATTGTGTACACTGTGTACATTGTGTACATTTTGTACGCTCCGGATATTGTGCACATTTTGTATACTGTATACATGTTTTACATTTTGTACAGTGTACATTTTGTACATTTTGTGTACATTTTGTACACTGTGTACCTTGTGTACATTTTGTGTATATTTTGTGTACATTGTGTACATTTTTTGTACATTTTGTGTACATTGTGTACATTTTGTACACTGTGTACTTTGTGCACAATTTTTTACATTGTATACAATATGTACATTTTCTGTACATTTTATAAACTGTGTCCATTGTGTACATTTCATTCACTGTGTACATTGTGTACATTTTGTACACTGTACAATTTCTGTACTTTGTGTACACTGTGTAAATTGTGTACATTTTTTTCACTGTATATTTTATACAGTGTACATTTTGTCCACTGTGTACATTGTGTACATTTTGTGTACCCTTTGTATATTTTTTACATTTTTTGTACATTGTGTACATTTTGTGTACATTATGTACATTTTGTGTACATTGTGTATACTGTGTACATTGTGTAAATTTTGTACACTGAGTACTTTTTGCAACTTTTGTACACTGTATACATGATTTACATTTTGTACAGCATATATTTTGTACATTTTGTACATTTTGTGTACATTTTGTATGCTGTGAACATTGTGTACATTTTGTAGACTATGTATATTGTGTACATTTTGTACACTGTACATTTTTGTACATTGTATACATTTTGTGTATATTTTGTGTACATTGTGTACATTTTTTGTATATTTTGTGTACATTGTGTACATTTGAGTACATTGTGTACACTGTGTACATTGTGCACATATTCTGTACATTGTGTAAAGTGTGTATATTCTGTACATTTTCTGTCCACTGTGTACATGGTGCACATTTTGTGTATAATGTGTACATTGTGTAACTTTTGTGTACATTGTGTACATTTTGAGTACATTGTGTACACTGTGTACATTGTGCACATTTTCTTTACATTGTGTACAGTGTGTACATTGTGTACATTTTCTGTACACTGTGTACATTGTGCACATTCTGTGTATAATGTGTACATTGTGTACCTTTTGCGTACTTTGGATACATTTTGTACAATTTGTACATTGTGTAGACTTTTTCTAAATTGTGTACCCTGTGTACATTTTGTGTATATCGTTTATACAGTGTACATTTTGTGTACATTTTGTAAAGTTTGTACACTGTGTTTAAAGTTTATACACATGTTTTGTACATTGTGTATATTTTGTACACTGTGTACATTGTCTAAACTTTTTGCACATTTTGTATACAGTGTACATTTTGTGTACATTGTGTACCTTTTGTGTGTTTTTCATACACTGTAGACATTGTGTACATTTTGTACACTGTACATTTTGTGCACTATGTATTTGTAAACATTTGGTGTACATTTTGTACATTGTGTACATTTTGTGTACTTCGTGTACATTGGGTACATTTTGTGTACATTGTGTACAATTTTTGTACATTTGGTGTACATTGTTTAGATTGTATACACAGTCCATATTGTGTACATTTGGTACACTGTACATTTTTACACTTTGAACATAATGTACATTTTTTTCACTGTGTACATTGTGTACATATTCTACACAGTACAATATGTGAACTTTGTGTACACTGTGTACATTATGGACATTTTGTACTCTGTACATTTTTAGAGCATATATTTAGTACACTGTGTACATTGTATAAGTTTTTTGTACATTGTGTATATTGCATATAAGTTTTGTACATTTTGTGTACATTGTGTACAATTTGTGTACATTTTTTGTATATTTTGTGTACATTATGTACATTTCTTGTACATTTTGTGTACATTGTGTACATTGTGAACAATTTGTGTAAATTGTGTACATTTTGTACATTGTGTACATTTTGTGTACATTGTGTACACTGTGTATAGTGTGTTCATTTTGTAAACTGTACATTTTGTACACTGTGTACATTGTGTACATTTTGTACCCTGTGTTCATGGTGTACATTTTGTACACTGTACATTTTGTACATTGTGTACATTTTGTATACATTGTGTACACTAGGTACATTGTGTACATTTTAAACACTGTATATTTTATATACTGTATACATTGTGTACATTTTGTACATATTATACACTGTGTACATTGTGTACATTTTGAATACTCTACATTTTGTACACTGTGTACATTATCTACATTGTGTACACTATGTACATTGTCTAGATTTCTTACGTTGTGTAAATTTTGTCTACATTTTGTGTATATTGTGTACATTCTGTACCTTTTGTACATGATGTACATTGTGTACACTTTGTACACTGTAGATTTTTACATTGTGTAAATTTTGTGTACATTTTGTGTTCGTTGTGTACACTGTGTACCTTTTGGGTACACTGTGTACATTGTGTACATTTTGTACACTGAGTACATTGTGTACGTTTTGTGTGTATATTGTGTATATTTTGTGCACTGTGTACACTTTTTGTACATTGTGTAAACTCTGTATATTTTGTGTAAATTGTGTACATTGTTTACATTTTGTTTACGTTGTGTACACTGTGTATAGTGTGTCCATTTTTTGAACTGTACAATTTGTACAGTGTGTACATTGTGTATTTTGTACACTGTGTATATTGTGTAAATTTTGTACACTGTACATTTTGTACATTGTGTACTTTTTTTCATTGTGCACACTGTGTACATTGTGTATATTTTGTATACTGTACATTTTGTACATTGTGTATATTTGTATACATTGTGTACACTGTGTACATTGTTTACACATTATACACTGTACATATTGTACACTGTGTACATTGTGTACAGTTTGTACATTGTGTACATTTTGTGTACATTGTGTAATCTGTGCACATTTTGTAACATTTGTACACTGTGTACATTGTGTTCATTTTGTGTACATTGTGTACATTTTGTACAATGTGTACATTGTGTACAATGTGTACATTTTGTGCACATTCTGTACATTGTTTACATTTTATGTACATTGCATACACTGTGTACATTGTTTACATTTTTTTCACTGTGTACATTGTGTGCATATTGTACACAGTAGAATATGTGAACTTTGTGTACACTGTGTACATTGTGGACATTTTTACCCTGTACATTTTTTACACTGTACATTTAGTACACTGTGTACATTGTGTAAGATTTTGGTACATTGTGTACATTGTGTACATTTTTGTACATTTTGTGTACATTGTGTACAATTTGTGTACATTTTGTGCACTGTGTACATTTTGTATACATTGTGTACACTGTGTATAGTGTGTTCATTTTGTAAACTGTACATTTTGTAGAATGTGTAAATTGTGTACATTTTGTACACTGTGTACATGATGTACCTTTTGTTCACTGTACATTGTGTACATTTTGTATACATTGTGTACACTATGTACATTGTGTACATTTTATACACTGTACATTTTGTACACTGTATACATTGTGTACATTTTGTACACTGTGTACATTGTGTACACTATGTACATTGTGTACATTTTGTACACTGTACATTTTGAACAATGTTTACATTGTGTATATCTTGTGTATATTGTGTACATTTTGAACACTGTGTACATTGTGTACACTTTTTGTACATTGTGTACGCTGTGTACATATTATACACTGTGTACATTGTGTACACTATGTACATTGTGTACATTTTGTACACTGTACATTTTGACCATTGTTTACATTGTGTATATCTTGTGTATATTGTGTACATTTTGAACACTGTGTACATTGTGTACACTTTTTGTACATTGTGTACGCTGTGTACATTTTGTCTACATTGTGTCCATTGTGTACATTTTGTAAACTGTGTACATTTTGTACATTTTTTTACATTGTGTACATTTTGTGGTCATTTTGTGTACATTTTATGTACATTTTGTCTACATTGTGTACTTTTTGTGTTCATTTTGTCTACATTTTGTGTACATTGTGTTCGCTATGTACATTGTGTACATTTTATACACTGTACATTTTGTATACTGTATGTATTGTGTTCATTTTGTACACTGTGTAAATTGTGTATATTTTGGAGACTATGTATATTTTGTACATTTTGTACATTGAGTACATTTTGTGTAGATTTTGTCTTCATTGTGTACATTTTTTGTACATTTTGTGTATATTGTGTACACTGTGTATAGTGTGTTCATTTTGTAAATTGTACATTTTCTACACTGTGTACATTATTTACATTTTGTACACTGTGTATATGGTGTACATTTTGTACACTGTATATGTTGTACATTGTGTACCTTTTGTGCACTGTGTTCATTGTGTACATTTTTTGTACATGTGTAAACTCTGTATATATTGTGTAAATTGTGTACATTGTTTATATTTTGTTTACATTGTGTACACTGTGTATAGTGTGTCCATTTTCTGAACTGTACAATTTGTACTGTGTGTACATTGTGTATATTTTTTACACTGTGTATATTGTGTAAATTTGGTACAGTGTACGTTTTGTACATTGTGTACATTTTTGTACATTGTGCACACTGTGTACATTGTGTATATTTTGTACACTGTACATTTTGTACATTGTGTACATTTTGTATACATTGTGTACACTGTGTATAGTGTTTTCATTTTCTAAACTGTACATTTTGTACAATGTGTAAATTGTGTACATTTTGTACACTGTGTACATGATGTACCTTTTGTTGACTGTACATTTTGTACATTGTGTACATTTTGTAGACATTGTGTACACTATGTACATTGTGTACATTTTATACACTGTACATTTTGTATACTGTATACATTGTGTTCATTTTGTACACTGTGTACATTGTGTACATATTATACATATTATACACTGTGTACATTGTGTACACTGTGTACATTGTGTACATTTTGTACAATGTACATTTTTAACATTGTTTACATTGTGTATATTTTGTGTATATTGTGTACAGTTGTACACTGTGTACATTGTGTATACTTTTTGTACACTGTGTACATTTTGTCTACATTGTGTTCATTGTGTACATTTTGTAAACTGTGTACATTTTGTACATTTTTTTACATTGTGTACATTTTGTCTACATTGTGTACTTTTTGTGTTCATTTTGTCTACATTTTGTCTACATTTTGTGTACATTGTGTACACTATGTACATTGTGTACATTTTGTACACTGTACATTTTGTATACTGTATATATTGTGTTCATTTTGTACGCTGTGTAAATTGTGTACATGATGGAGACTATGTATATTTTGTACATTTTGTACATTGTGTACATTTTGTGTAGATTTTTGTCTACATTTGTACATTTTTGTACATTTTGTGTATATTGTGTACACTGTGTATAGTGTGTTCATTTTGTAAACTGTACATTTTCTACACTGTGTACATTGTTTATATTTTGTACACTGTGTATATGTTGTACATTTTGTACACTGTACATTTTGTACATTGTGTACATTTTGTGTACATTGTGTCCACTGTGTATAGTTTGTTCATTTTGTAAACTGTACATTTTGTACACTGTGTACATTGTGTACATTTTGTACACTGTGTACATTGTGTACATTTTGTACACTGTGTACATGGTGTACATTTTGTACACTGTAAATTTTGTACATTGTGTACATTTTGTATACATTGTGTACACTAGGTACATTGTGTACATTTTAAACACTGTACATTTTATATACTGTATACATTGTGTACATTTTGTACACTGTGTACATTGTGTATATATTATACACTGTGTACATTGTGTACACTGTATACATTTTGTACATTATGTACACTGTACATTTTGAACATTGTTTACATTGTGTATATTGTCTACATTTTGTACAAGATGCACATTGTGTACACTTTTTGTATATTGTGTACACTGTGGACATTTTGTTACATTGTGTTCATTGTGTACATTTTGTAAACTGTGTACATTTTATGTACATTTTGTGTACATTGTGTACATGTTGTCTACATTGTGTACTTTTTGTGTTCATTTTGTGTACATTTTGTCTACAATTTGTGTGCATTGTGTACATTTTGTATACATTGTGTACACTATGTACATCGTGTACATTTTATACACTGTACATTTTGTATACTGTATATATCGTGTACATTTTGTACACTGTGTACATTGTGTACATTTTGGAGACTGTATATTTTGTACATTTTGTACACTGTACATTTTGTACATTGTGTACATTTTTGTACATTTTGTACATTTTTTGTATATTTTGTCTATATTGTGTACGTTTTTGTACATTTTGTGTACATTGTGTACATTTTGAGCACATTGTGTACACTGTGTACATTTTTGAACATTCTGTACATTTTCTGTACATTGTATACACTGTGTACATTGTGTACATTTTGTACACTGTGTTCATTTTGCACACTTTGTACACTGTACATTTTGTACATTGTGTTCATTTTGTATACATTGTGTACACTGTGTACATTTTGTACATTGTGTACCTCTTGTACATTGTGTATACTGTGTATATTTTGTATACATTGTGTACATTATGTGTACGTTGTATATATTGTGTACATTTTTTGTACATTTGGTGTACATTGTTTACATTGTGTACACTGTGTGCATTGTGTACATTTTGTACACTGTACATTTTGTATATTGTGTACATTTTGTGTATATCGTGTACACCATGTACATTGTGTACATTTTGAACACTTTACATATTGTCTACTGTGTACATTGTGTATATTTTGTACATTTCGTACACTTTGTACATTGTGTATAATTATTGTACATTGTGTACACTCTGTAACTTTTGTGTAAATTGTGTACATTGTTTACATTTTGCGTACACTGTGTATAATTTCTATTTTGTAAACTGTACATTTTGTATACTGTGTACATTGTGTACATTTTGTACACTGTGAACATTGTGAACATTTTGTATACTGTGTACATTTTGTAGGTTTTTTACACTGTACATTTTGTACATTGAATACATTTTGTGAACATTCTATACACTGTGTACATTCTGTACATATTGATCTCTGTAAATTTTGTACACTGTGTACAATGTGTACCTTTTGTAAACTCTGTATATTGTGTACATTATGTACACTTTACATTTTTTACATTGTGTACATTTTTATACATTGTGTACATTTTATACACTGTACATTTTGTACATTGCGAACATTTTGTACACTCTGTACATTGTGTACATATTTTACACTGTGTACATTGTGTTCATTTTGTACACTGTACATTTTGTACATTGTGTACATTGTGTGTATATTGTGTACACTGTGTACATTGTGGATATTTTGAACACTGTACATTTTTTGCTCTGTGTTCATTGTGTACACTTTTCGTACATTTTGTACACTGTACATTTTTTACACTGTGTAGATTGTGTACACATTTTGTACATTGTGTACATTGTTTACATTGTGTACATTTTGTGTACATTTTCTATACTGTGTACATGTTTTACATTTTGTACACTGTGTACATTGTGTACAATGTTTACATTTTTGGTACATTGTGTACATTTTGCACACGGTGTACATTGTGTACACTTTTTGTATATTTTGTATACTGTGTACATTTTGTGTACATTGTGTACCTTTTGTGTGCATTGCATACACTGTGGACATTGTGTACATTTTGTACAGTGTATATTTTGTACACTATATACATTGCAAACATTTTGTGTTCATTTTGTACATTGTGTAAATTGTGTACATTGTACATTGTGTACACTGTGTACATTCTGTACATTTTGTACACTGTATACATTGTTTACATTTTGTGCAGTGGGTAATATTTTATATTTTGAGTACATTGTGTACATTTTATATATATTGTGTACACTTTTTGTACATTGTGTACACTGTGGACATTTTGTGTACATTGTGAACACTGTTTACATTGTGTATATGTTTTACACTGTGTACAGTGTGTATATTTTGTGTACATTTTGTGTACACTGTGAACATTTTGTGTACATTTTTTATAAATTGTGTACAGTCTCTACACTGTGTACATTTTGTGTACATTTTTGTACACTGTATACATTTTGTGTACATTTTGTACACTGTGTCCATTGTGTACACATTTTGTACATTGTGTACACTGTGCCCATTTTGTGTACATTGTTTACATTGTGTACATTTTGTACATTGTGTACATTGTGTACACTCTATTGTATCATGTTTCATTGTGTAGTGTGTACACTGTGTACATTCTGTACATTTTGTACACTGTTGACATTGTTTACATTTTGTGCAGTGTGTATATTTTGTACATTTCGTGTACATTTTCCATATTTTGTGTACATTATGTCCAGTCTCTACATTGTGTACATTTTTTGAACACTTTCTGTACACTGTGTAAATATTGTGTACATTTTGTACACTGTGTACATTGTATACAGTATTTGCACATTGTGCACACTGTGTACATTTTGTGTACATTGTGTACACTTTTTGTACATTGTATTCACTGTGTACATTGTGTACATTTTGAGCACTGTTCATTTGGTACACTGTGTACGTTGTGTACATTTGTACACTGTGTACATTGTGTATATTTTGTACACTGTACATTTTGTACATTGTGTACATTTTATATACATTGTGTACACTGTTTATATTGTGTACGTTTTGTACATTGTACATTTTGTACACTGTGTACATTGTGTACGATTTTTGTACATTGTGTACACTGTGTACATTTTGTATACATTGTGTACATTATGTGTACATTGTGTATATTGTCTACATTTTTTGTACATTTGGTGTACAACTTTTACATAATGTACACTGTGTACATTGTGTACACTTTGTAAACTTTTAATTTTTACACGGTGTACATTGTGTACATTTTATACACTGTACATTTTGCACACTGTGTACATTGTGTACATTTTGTACACTGTAAATTTTGTACATTGTGTACATTTCGTGTATATTGTATACACTGTTTACATTGTGTACATTTTGTGTACATTGTGTACATTTTGTGTACATTGTGTACATTTTGTCCACTGTGTACATTGCATACATTTTGTGTACATTGTGTACATTTTGTATACATTGTGTACATTTTGTGTACATTGTGTACATTTTATACACTGTGAACATTGTGTAAAACTTTTTACATTGCGTACATCCTGTATTTTTGTGTAAATTGTGTATATTGTTTACATTTTGTGTACATTGTATACACTGTGCATAGTGTGTCCATTATGTAAACTGTATATTGTTGTATGAGGAGCAGCCAAGCTGCGTCCCCTGCACCCGGCCGTCCACATGGCTTACTTATTCCCCGAAATAATTACACGGAAACTGTATTCTTTTAAGCACTGCCTGGCCCGTCATATCTAGCCTCTTCTCGGCTAACTCTCGCACCTGGACTAGCCCATTTCTTATAAAGTGTGTAGCGCCCCAAGGCGTGCTTACCGGGGAGATTCTAGCCTGCGTCTGTCTGGCATGGGGACATCATGGCGACTCCTCGACTTAGTCTCTCTCTCCCAGAATCCTATTCTGCCTTCTCCGCCTACCTAACTTTCTGTCCTATGAGAGCCTAGGCAGTTTCTTTATTAGTTAACCAATGAAAGCAACAGATAAGATACAAGACCCATCTCCATCATTTCCCCTTTTTCTGTTTAAAAAAAAAACTTTAACTTTGACATAGTAAAATTACATATAACAAAGCAGTTATCAAGCAAGAATTACAGTTACAATATTTATATCTACTTTATCTTTTATCATAACTAAGGAAAACTATAACTATCCATTCTTCAACTCCATCAAAGACTCCAGAAGGATATAAAACTACCTAAGTAAACAGGAAGTCAAAAGCTCTAGAAGTGACAAAGACATCTCGCTGCCTGGACAGTCACCCAAAGTTTCTTTGTACCGTTGGGGCATCTATCTTCGGCCTTCAGGCCCACAGTATCCAGCAGACATTTCCATGAAATAGGAAATTTCAAAGACAGTTCAGTCACTTTCTGCTGTGTCCTGTAGAATGTCTCGTAGACTTTTTTTTATGAATCAGGAACCCCGAAAGACCATCTCACCTTTAGGCAAGTTCAGCAGTCCTCTCTTTGGGGTTCTTTGTGTCCAGTTTATGCATCAGTCCAGGCAAGAGCAGTTTCTTGCCCAAATGGCTATCCAACTCCATAAAGATCCTCTTCGATGCCCATCTTCCTCTCGAAGTAGATTGGTGCTGCCAGGAGCAGACGTGTCTCATTGTCATGAAAAACCCTAAGTTATTAAAATATTTTAAATGCCATATTCTGCAGTCTTTGAGAGATATGAAGAATGCCTATCTGAAATATATCTCCATATATCTAGAAAATCTAACTAACATGACTACAAGCTTGACCATTATTGATGATTATCCATTAGCAACCTATATTTTCTATTACACATTACATTTTAAATGAACTACACAATCATAATACCTTAATCAAGATCAGAAGTACATACACATATAACAAAATTGACCTTAAAATCCATACCAATGTAAATTATTTATATCTATATCATTTCCCCCTTTAATGTAAAAGAACATTTATAAACAATATTTTGGGAACATGGGCGCAGTTTTTCTCTCCAAACTGCTTCCTGCTGAATGGGGGCGTCGTTAATTAGATCTTTTGTGATGTAACCTGTGTGCCAGGGTCATCTCAGTTGGCAGTTGAGTGAAGTAACTTTTGAGGGTGTTCACAGCAACCTTCAGGAGGGCGTGGTCTATTGTACCAAATTGGAATAGAAGAAATCCACAGGGTCTCATCCTCTGTGAAAACAAAAGAAGACCCTTTTCGAAGCATCATATCCTTAGACCCAAATTGTGAAGTCATACCCTCATGATATCCATTTTGGTTTCATTTGGCAGCCCATATAATGAAATGTTTGTCTGTACTTAGCTCCTTCACAGTCAAAAATTTTAAAGAAAACACAATAATACAAAGAATCCAGACTCTCTGTGAATTTTCCATTTTTACGTGGCTTATTGTTACTTTATTTCTCTTAATCTATAACTATCTGTACTCTCTCTCTTTAAAGACTTTACCCCTTTTTTAAGGGCATTAACTTTATTCTTTCTCTCTCTATTTTTTCTCTCTGTCAAGCCTACGTACATTCATCCAATATTATGATTCATTTATTGATCTGTCTGAATCTGTTTTATTGTGAATCTGTAATTTTTTAATGTCCAGGAGCAGTTTTTAAAAACTTAAGTTGCATCATGTAGGGGTAATACGGTACCGCCTGTGTTCTGCCCAGTCGAAACCTTAAGTGTGCTGTTATCACAGTTATTATGGTAGTTAATGGCGGCACAGCTCAGAAAGCCGGCATTTTAAAACAGCCATTTTTTTACTGTTGCTCAGTCAGGGCAATTTCTTTTCAGCATGCAAACCACAAACAGCAAAAAGCTGTCTTAAATTCTCTCTCTGTCCTTTTTAAGCCCTCTCAGGTTTTACGTGGAGTTCATTAGCACGTTGGGCGCCAATCTGTTGTAAGAGGAGCGGCTGCCGGGCTGCGTCCCCTGCACCCGGCCGTCCACATGGCTTACTTATTTCCCAAAATAATTACACGGAAACTGTATTCTTTTAAGCACTGCCTGGCCCGTCATATATAGCCTCTTCTCGGCTAACTCTCGCACCTGGACTAGCCCATTTCTTATAAAAGTGTGTAGCGCCCCAAGGCGTGCTTACCGGAGAGATTCTAGCCTGTGTCTGTCTGGCATGGGGACATCATGGCGACTCCTCAACTTAGCCTCTCTCTCCCAAAATCCTATTCTGTCTTCTCCGCCCACCTAACTTTCTGTCCTATGAGAGCCTAGGCAGTTTCTTTATTAGTTAACCAATGAAAGCAACAGATAAGATACAAGACCCACCTCCATCAGTATATTTTGTACACTGTATACATTTTGTACATTTTTTACACTGTACATTTTGTACATTGTTTATATTTTGTGTACATTGTGTACACTGTGTATATTGTGTACATTTTGTACACTGTACATTTTGTACATTGTGTTCATTGTGTGTGTATTGTGTACACTGTTTACACTGTGTACATTTTGTACACTGTACATTTTTTTTAGTCTGTGTACATTGTGTACACTTTTTGTACATTGTGTACATTGTTTATATTTTGTACACTTTGTACATAGTGTATACTTTTTGTACATTGTGTACTCTGTGTACATTGTTCACATTTTCTTTACATTGTGTACAGTGTTTACATTGTGTGCATTTACTGTACACTGTGTACATTGTGTACACTTTTTTGTACATTGTGTACATTTTGTATAAATTGTGTTCATTTTGTACACTGTGTACATTGTGTACACTCTCTGTACATTGTGTACCCTGTTACATTTTGTGTACATTGTTTACATTGTGTCCATTTTGTGTACATTTTGTATACTGTGTACATGTTGTACATTTTGCACACTGTGTACATTGTGTACAATGTTCACATTTTTTGTACATTGTGATCATTTTGTACACTGTGTACAGTGTGTACAGTTTTTGTACATTTTGTATACTGTGTACATTGTGTGTACACATTGTGTACCTTTTGTGTGTATTGCATACACTGTGGACATTGTGTACATTTTGTACACTATGTACATTGCAAACATTTTGTGTACATTTTGTGTACATTTTGTACATTGTGTAAATTGTGTACACTGTGTATATTCTGTACATCTTGTACATTGAACATTGTGTACACTGTGTACATTCTGTACATTTTGTACACTGTGTACATTGTGTACAGTATTTGCACATTGTGTACACTTTGTACATTTTGTGTACATTGTGTACACTTTTTGTACATTGTATACACTGTGTACATTGTGTACATTTTGTACACTGTGTATATTGTATACAATGTGTGCAGTTTGTACATTTTTTACATCTTGTGTTCATTGTGTACATTTGTGTACATTTGTGTACATTGTGTACATTTTATATAATGTGTGCACTGTGTACATTGTGTACATTTTTTGTACATTGTGTACATTTTGTGTACATTGTGTACATTTTGTACACTGCGTATGTTGTGTACTCTTTCTGTACCTTGTGTACACTATGTACATTATGTACATTTTGTACACTTGTACATTTTGTAAACTGTGTATATTTTCTGTATATTTTTGTGTACATTTTGTGTACATTGTGTACATTTTGTGTACATTGTGTACATTATGTACACTGTGTAAATTTTGTACACTGTATATTTTGTAAACTGTGTTTATTTTCTGTACATTTTGTACATTTAATTGCACATTGTGTATATTTTGTACACTGTGTACATTTTGTGTACAGTGTGTCTATTGTATCAATTTTGTGTACGTTGTGTCCATTTTGTGTATATTCTCTACATTTTGTAAATGTACACATGTGTTTACTGTGTACATTGTGTACATTTTGTGTACATTGTGTACATTTTGTGTACACTGTGTACATTTTGTGTACATTGTGTACACTGTGTACACTGTGTACATTTTGTGTACAATTGTTTACAGTGTCTACATTTTGTACATTTTGTGTATTTTGTGTACACTGTGTACATTTTGTGTACATTGTATACACTGTGTACATTGTGTACATTTTGAAAACTGTACATTTTGTACACTGTGTACATTTTGTACATTTTGTGTACATATTGTGTACATTGTGTACATTTTGTGTACATTGTGTACATTTTGTACACTGTGTGCATTGTGTACACTTTTAGCACTGTACATTGTATACACTGTGTACATTGTGTACATTTTGTACACTGTGTACATTGTGTACAGTTTTTGTACATTGTGTACACTGTGTACATTTTGTGTACATTGTTTACAGTCTCAACATTGTGCACATTTTGTATATATTGTGTACATTGCATACATTTTGTGTACAGTTGTGTCCATTTTCTCAATTTTGTGTACATCGTGTCCATTGGGTCCATTTTGTGTCCTTTTTGTCCATTTTGTGTACATATCTACATTTTGTTATTCAATGTGTTTACTGTGTACATTGTGTACATTTTGTGTCCATTTTGTGTACACTATGTACATTTTCTGTACATTTTTTACACTGTGTACATTGTGTACATTTTGTGTACATTGTGTACATTGTGAATTTGACATTTTGTGTACATTGTTTACATTGTATATTTTGTGTACATTGTTTTCATTTTGTGTACATTGTGTACATTTTTTGTACATTGTGTACACTGTGTACATTTTGTGTACATTTTGAACACTGTACATTGTGTACATTTTGTGTATATTTTGTGTACACTGTGTACATTTTGTGTACATTTGTACACTGTGTATTTTGTGTACACTGTGTACATTTTGTGTACATTGTATACATTGTGTACACTGAGCACATTGTTCACATTTTGTGTACATTGTGTACTTTGTACAATGTGTACATTTTGTGTACACTGTGTACATTTTGTGTACATTTTGTACACTGTGTACATTGTGTATACACTTTGTACATTGTGTACATTGTGTACATTTTGTGTACATTGTGTACATTGCATACATTTTGTGTACAGTGATCATTGTGTCAACATTGTGTACATTGTTGTCCATTTTGTGTATATTGTGTACATTTTGTTGTACAATGTGTACACTGTGTACATTGTGTACATTTTGTGTACACTGTGTACATTGTGTACATTTTGTGTACATTGTGTACATTTTGTGTACATTGTGTACACTGTTTACATTGTGTACATTTTGTACATTGTACATTTTGTACACTGTGTACATTGTGTACATTTTGTGTACATTTTTGCCACTGTGTACATTGTGTACATTTTGTATACATTGTGTACATTTTCTGTACACTGTGTACATTGTGTACACTTTTTGTACATTGTGTACACTGTGTACATTTTGTGTACATTGTGTGCATTTGTGTACATTGTGTACATTTTGTGTACATTGTACATTTGTGTACATTATGTATATTGTGTACATTTGTGTACATTTTGTGTACATTGTGTACATTGTGTGCATTGTGTACATTTTGTGTACATTTTCTGTACATTGTGTACACTGTGTACATTGTGTACATTTTGTACACTGTGTACATTGTGTACATTTTTGTACATTGTGTACACTGTGTACATTTTATGTACATGTGTACATTGTGTACATTTTGTGTACATTTTGTACAATGTACATTGTGTACATTGTGTGCATGTACACTGTGTACATTGTGTACATTTTGTGTACACTGTGTACATTGTGTACACTGTGTACATTGTGTACACTGTGTACATTGTGTACACTTTTTGTACATTGTGTACACTGTGTACATTTTGTGTACATTGTGTATATTTTTTTACATTGTTTTCATTGTGTCCATTCTAGTGATAAGCTCTCCTATTGGGTGCAGTCCTGCCTTGGGCGAATGTTAATGATAAATTGGGCGTGCAGAAGCTGCGAGTCCCTTCCTGTCTCCTGTGCTTCTCGGGAACCTTGGTGTAGTGAGTCTGGTCTTTACATTAAAGTTGTACAATTATTAAATACAATTTGTCTTATTTAATCTAAGCCACCACATTTTGGCATCCAACAGTGGGGCAGATTTGCCCCAGCCCCAGCACGGGGAGCTTGATCTTTGCCAGCCTTTGTGAGCGGGATTAGTTGCTGGAGCTCAGGAAGCATTTGTAATCAAGCGGGTAGCCCGCTGTGCGCACAGCAGGTTCCCTGCGCCCCTTCTGCGCCAACCACTGATGCTGGCCTCTCTCGGTGCTCTCCCCAGGCATTTGGCCGCCCCGCAGTTGCCTGCATGGGCTTCCCTCTCCCACGCGTGGGGACCCGCTCGCTGCTCGCTGCTAGCGCTTCCAGGCTCACAGCACGCTTCCGGGTGCTGCCGGCGGTTTGCAACACAACCGCCACAGCGGCAGAGTTGGTCTGATTCAAAGTGACCCCTCCCGCACCCACTCTAACTCCTCAGGCAGAACAATAGATTTTTATTTTGAGTTGTTTCAGACCGGCTCTTCACGTGGACTCAAGTGGACCCTTCCGCCACCACTGGCAGGTACCAGTCATTGCAGGTAAAAAAATTTTTTTCTTTGATAAATAAAATGTCTGAGAACATTACAGTTCAGAACTTTCACAGTCTTTTATAGTGTGCCATGTGGTGAAGGCTGATCGGATTAATACAGCCAAATTGGTATAAGTTTATACAACTTTAATGTAAATAGCACACTCACGCAACCGGAGTTCCCGTGATGCACAGAAACAGGAAACAGGAAGGGGCCGCAGCGTCTGCGTGCCCGAATTTATCAGTAAACATTTGCCCAAGGCCGTCCCATACCCAAAAGGTGTGCTCTCCCTACATCTCCCCCTTTTGTCTAAATAAGACAGAATGAAATTAACAACTATAAACAATAATAACAAATAATAAATATAACAAACAATATTGAGAACAAAAGTTTTACCAGACACTCTATCTCAAGGAGTCTAAATAATGTAGAGAGTAATTACAATTATATAATCTTCAAGTCCGTCAAAGATCTGAGAAGGGAATAAATGTTACTTAACAAATGAGAAATATCCAAAATGTGCCAAAAATGACAGAGACAACTGACTACCTTGGCAATCACCCAAATTCTATTTTGCAATGTTGAGTCAACCAACTTTGGCTAAGGCCTAACATAACTGACATGCCATTATCAAATGCAACAAACTTTCTTAGAATTATCCTACCCTGTCTTGGCAAGATAAGACAATCCTGTTTCATATCTTTGTCAGTAGTTGAGGTATGGGCTTTTCTTAACCCAAAGGCCAGTTCTGCCAAGAAGACAAGCTCCCAGTGGAGTGACATTGGTGCTCAACGTTCTCTCGGGAGTAGAGTGGCATTGCCAGGAGTAATTGTGTCTCGTAGGCACAGAATTCTAGGTTAGATTAAAGGCCATTTTTCTACAGCTCTTTAAAGAGGCTGAAGATTATACTATCTATACTAAATATAATCTCTAGGTAACTAGTAGACCTGATTAACCTAAAAATAAACATGACAAACATATAATTCTCAATACCTATCTAACTTGAAGACTAAGAGAATAAACAACTGTGCAATATATGGAGACAATGATCTTCATCTGTAAACAATGTCATTACATATCAAATGTAAACAATGATATTACATAAATAGTATCAGATGTAGAAATGTACATTGTAATATGGTAGATGTAGCAATACAATATAAGCATACTCTTATACAAAAATAGAGGTAGGAACACTCACATTCAATATTCAATATATCAATATACAGGAAACAGTATCAATACAATTTTCTAAAAACAGTAACTCACAAATACCAATCATCCCATCAAACCAGTTAATCCCCCTCTTTCTTTTTTTGAATATATCCATAATTCCATAAAACATCTCCCCATCCCCTCAACCCCAAACCAACCATTAAAAGATGTCCCTAACCCCGAGGGCAAACTCTGTTGGGAGAGGGGACATCGTTCTCTAAGATTGCTTCAAGCTGACATGGGGGCAACGTTCTTCTTAGGGGCTCCTGTGAAAGCAAATGATGGTAAAATTCCCAAATTAACCTTTGACCTAAGAAAATTGTAATTAGTCTCTGTGCATTTTGAGAAGGTCTGGCCAGAGTGTTCTCAAAAATGTGCACCATTTGAAACTGTCTTATGCAGTTTGTACCAAAAAACAAGTCTAATATTAGAGCTTAAAAAAGGAGAAAAGAAGACAAAAAAAATCATGACGTCATAAAAACCAGGTTGAGTTGATGTTGTGGGGCCCCATCTTCATCCTGGAAACTTCAAAGATTACTGTAGGAAAATTTGTTGTTTGTTATGGGAAATTTAAACATTAACAACAAGGACACATGCTGACATACAAAGAAAGACACAGATATGAGGAAAAGCAAAGAAAGTTTATCCAGTATATAATTATTATTATCCTGTCCCGTTTCATGGCTCCTGATCTGAGACAGAAACTCTGAGATATCTCTTATCAACAGGCTTGTAAATGAAGAGGGACTGAGTCATAGTCCAACTCCAAAACCAGCTCTACAAATTTTTAACGAATTGTTCAATAAAACATATAAATATACATAGAAAAAAACCAATCCTTACTGATTCTTAGTCGGCTGTAACTATTTTCCATCCATCCATAATTAAATATTCAGGGTCCCTTAAATTCTTTGAAGATCAGTATTTACCTGTGGAGATAAGAAAAGAACCCTGCCCCCAACCTATTTATTTTCCTTACCATCAGCATGCTCGCCATCCTTGTGAATGAATTGTTATTTATCTTTTTCAAATGACTTTTCTTCTTCATACCGAACCTTTATTAATTTTGATGGTATCCACAAGTTTTCTTCACCTGTGGAGATAAGAGCAAAACCCCTTCCCCAATGCAGCACCTCTCCTGGCTTCCATTGTGAGGTCAGTACATCATTGAAATAAACTGGTTGATTTAGTTCAGTAGACTTTTCCATTATCCAATGTCTTTCTGCAGGCGTTGTTCCCTTCTCATTAGCATTAAGAAAGTTCAAGGTTAACAAAGCATTATGTAACCTATTTCTGGGGTTGTTTTACACCCCTTTCTGTTTGTTCAACATATCCTTTATACTTCTATTTGATCTTTCTATGACTGCTTGACCTGTAGGATCGTATGGTATACCTGTAACATGCTTGATATTGTAATAGTCAAAAAAACCGTTTCATTTTCCTAGAGACATAAGCAGGACCATTATCTGTCTTATCTGTGTAGGTATACCCATGATAGCCATGACTTCTAATAAATGAGTGATTACTGAATCAGCTTTTTCTGAACTTAAAGAAGTTGCCCATTGAAAACCTGAATAAGTGTCAATGGTGTGGTGAACATAAGTCAATTTTGCCAAACTTTGCAAAGTGGAACACATCCATCTGCCAGATTTCATTCCTATGGGTACCCTTTGGATTAGCCCCTGCTGGCAGTGGCGTTTGGTTATAGAAAGAGCAAGTAGGGCATTTCTTTACAATCTCCTTAGCTTGTTGCCATGTAATAGAAAACTCTTTCTTCAAACCTTTGCTATTAACATGATGCTTTTTATGAAATTCAGAGGCTTGTAGCACACTACCAATCAATAATTAATCGATATCTGCATTACCTTGTGCTAGAGGACCTGGCAGACCCGTATGGGATCGGATGTGTGTTATGTACATAGGGCAAAGCCTATTCCTGATCAAATCTTGAACCTGGATAAACAATGAGGTTAGTTCTGTATCATCAGGTATAAATTCAGCAGTTTCAATATGTAAAATAACTCTTTCTGTGTATTGTGAATCAGTAACTATATTAATAGGCTCTTTAAAATCCCTTAGCACCATAAGAATGGCATATAATTCTGCCTTCTGGACAGAATCGTAAGGACTTTGTTCCACCTTACCCAAGTCTTCTGACTTGTAACCTGCCTTCCCTGTTTTATTGGCATCAGTATAGAATGTACGGGCTCCAGGTATTGAAGCATCATGGACGATTCGAGGAAGGATCCAAGAAGTTCTCTTTATGAAGTTAAGCCTCTTGCTTCTTGGATAGTTGTTATTAATGTCTCCCAAAAAATTAGCACAAGCTCTTTGCCATGGTTCATTATCTTCCCATAATTTCTTTAGTTCTTCAGCAGTGAAAGGCACTATAATTTCTGCTGGGTCTATGCCTGCTAGTTGACGAAGTCTCAGCTTGCCTTTTATAATTAACTCAGAGACTTTTTCCACATAAGTTTTGAGTTTCTTACTTAGTTTATGTGGCAAAATGATCCATTCCAAGATAATATCATCTCTCCGCATTAAAATTCCTGTAGGAGAAATTTTTGATGGTAATATGACGAGAATACAATCCAGCTCTGGATTCACCCTTTCCTCATGTGCCTGTTGTAATTTTTCCTCAATCATTGTCAGTTCCTTTTCTGCTTCAACCGTTAATTCTCTGGGACTGTTTAAATCTTTATCACCTTCCAAGGTTTTGTTCAAATGAATTATTAGATCAGGTGTCATCCCAATATCTGGTCATAGACTGGAAATGTCTCCTAACAGTCTTTGAAAGTCATTAAGAGTCCGTAGACGATCTCTTCTAATTTGTGCCTTTTGTGTCTTAATTTTTTGCAAACCTATTTTATAACCTAAATAATTAACAGAATCTCCCTTCTGTATTTTTTCAGGAGCAATTTGCAATCCCCATTTAGGTAAAAGTATCTATATTTCTTCAAACAGTCTGTTCAAGGTATCCATGTTTGGATTGGATAACAATATGTCGTCCATGTAGTGGTATAAAATAGATTTAGGAAATTTCTTGCGTATTATTTGCAATGGTTGGTTCACAAAATATTGGCACAAGGAGGGGCTATTTAACATACCCTGGGGGAGGACAGCCCAGTGGTACCTCTTGGAAGGTTGAGAATTGTTGTAAGTAGGCACTGGGAAGGCAAATTTTTCTCTATCTTCCTTTTGGAAAGGTATAGAGAAAAAACAGTCCTTTAAATCAATAACTATACGAGGCCATCCTTTTGGTGATAAAGAGGGCAAAGGAATTACAGATTGTAGAGGGCCCATAACTTGAATAACCTTGTTAATAGCTCTGAGATCTGTCCCCATTCTCCATTTACCTGATTTTTTCTTAACCACAAATACAGGAGAATTACATGGGCTGGTAGATTCTTCTATATGTCCAGCATCTAATTGCTCTTGTAACAGCTATTCTAAAGCCTGTAACTTTTCCTCAGTTAGAGGCCATTGCTGTGTCCATATTGGTTTCTCTGTCAACCATTTTAGAGACAAAGCTTCGATTGCTTGTTCTTGTATGGCCCGAATTGCCGGTTTTTTCCGTTTGTAATATCTTTTAATATTATTTTCAGAAGTATAATCTCTAGAAGTAGCAGGAATGTTAACTTGGGTATTCCATTGTTGTAATAGGTCACGACCCCATAAATTCATTGCAATATTGCCTACATACGGCCTTAGTTTTCCTATTTGTCCCTCAGGCCCTATACATTCAACCCATCTCATGTTCTGTCTTACTAAAGATAGTGTTCCAATTCCCAGGAGCAGAACATTTACATTCTGAAGAGGCCAATACGGATGCCAAGATTCTGGGGTAATGATACTTACATCGGCACCTGTGTCCAGCAGTCCAGTAATAAAATTGCCATTTACACATACTCTCAGCTTAGGTCTTTGATCATTTATAGAAGTTTGCCAAAACACACGTAACTCATCTTTCTGATCATTATTGTTTGTAACCGTAGTCATTGGGTTTCCTAATTGTCCTGACGAGGCACTTACTCCACTGAAACTGGAAATGACTGAACCATGTATGCCATGGGGGCCTGTGAGGCCCCCCTCTCCCATTTCCCGTTTGTATCAGATTGCCTTGTCTATCCCTTGTAGATCTGCATTCATTCGTCCAGTGTCTGCCCTTTCCACATTTTCTACATAAAACTGAAGGCTGAGTCCTCCTATTTCTGTTATTTCTAGAAGATGCATTATTATTATTTCTGAATGTCCGTTGTTTACAATTCCTCTTCATATGACCCATTTTGCCACAATTAAAACATTTGGTATTCTGGTATCTTCTTTTACCATTGGAAATTGCTTCTTATACCCATGCTTCAGTGCCATAATCAAATGTATCAATATCCAGTGTATGTAAGACCTATTCTTCCAAGGGTGCTGATCTGTGCTTTAAAGGCGCCACAATCTTTTTGCACTCCAAATTTGCATTTTCATAAGGCAAGGTCTCAATCATTATGAGCCTTGTGTCTGGGTCAGGTATCCCTATTTGCACAGCCTTATTAAGTTTTTGTAAAAAATCACTAAAGGGTTCTCTCTGACCTTGTTTAATGGTGATAAATGATTCCGTTTTCTGTCCTGGGTCTTGTACCCTGTCCCAAGCCCTTAAGGCTGCTGTAGTGCACAGGAAGAGTGTGTCCTCGTCCAAATTATCTTGTTCTTGAGGGTCAGAAAAGAGTCCTTCACCTAGAATTTTATCTATGGAAATGTCATTTCCCTTTGTCTTTTCTTGCTGTTCTAAAAGTCTAGCCTCTTGCCTGAATAAGCATTTCCATTTTAATTGTGGCCCACTCTCAAGGACTGCAGCAGTCAGTTGTAGCCATTCCGAAGGGGTTGCTCTGTTTATCGTGGCCCAACATTTTAGCATCTCTTTAACAAAAGAGGCATGCATCCCAAAAGACATGACAGCCTGTTTAATTTCTTTGAGATCATTCATACGAACAGGCTCCCATGTATCTTCCTTGATGACCCTAGCGTTTTTGGAACCAATCCCCTTCTCTGTTGTTATTACTGGAAAGGCAGATAAAGCCGTAGGTAGAGCTTTGTGGAAATTTTTCCGGAGGGATTTACCCACAGATGTAGTTAAAATTTGCCTTTCTACCGTGTGTTCTTCATCAGAATTCAGAAATTCCTCAATCTTTTCAATTCTATTCACCATTGCCTTCTGCAATGTCTGTATCTCCTGTCCAAAATTATGTTCCAAAGCCTTCATTGAGGATTCTAAAGTATGAAGTTTGTCCAGTAGAGATAAGTTCTCATCTTTGGACATAATTTTCATGGCATAAACCGTGCCGTCTTGGATTGACAATCTTTCCATCAATTTATCATAAGCTTTAGACAAGATTCGATTGTCACATTCAACCGTTCTGATTCTCTCAGTTAATGTTTCAATCCCTTCAGAAAATGACTGCTGAAATTTATGATTTAATTCAGCTGTTCCTTCTTCCATATTAATGAATTTCTCCTTAATATCAGCCAATAATATTTCAGTTCCTACAGAAAGGGATTGAAGTTTACGGTCCAACTCAGCTCTTTCCTCTTCCATATTAACGAATTTTTCCTTAATATCAACCTGAATCTTTTCTAAATTTTGCTCAGTTAGCAGAGTCTTGTTAGACAAGGATCTGTTATCTTCCTGTATAACGTCAAACTGATTCTTGAGAATATCATGGTCATGCTTAATAGTTTTTAGCCGTTCAACCTCTGCCTTAAGAATCCTGGATTCATCTCCAATAGTTTTTACCTGTTCCACCTCTGCCTTAAGAATCCTGGATTCGTCCTCAATAGTTTTCAGACGTGCAGCTTCTGCCTTAAGAATCCTGGATTTGTCTCTTAAAGACTCTATCATATCCTTTCTGTCAAACCATTTAGTGCCAAGGAAAATTACTAATCCCAGAAGATTGCATAGATGTGGAGTGCTAGACACCTCTTGTAAGATCTCCCACATGGCACACTCAAAAAAACCTTTAAAATCCTGGAGGGTAATATTATCAGACATCTTTTTTTTAATAAGGAAAAAAAATTTACCTGCAATGACTTGTTTCTGCCAGAGGTGGCGGAAGAGTCCACTTGAGTCCACGTGGAGGGCCGGTCTGAAACAACTCAAAACTGAAATTTATCGTTCAGCCTGAGGATTTATAATGTGTGTGAAGAGGTTATTTTGAATCAGACCAAGTCTGCCGCTGTGGTGGTTTGCTCAAGCAAGCGCACCCGGAAGCACAATGTGAGCCCCGGAGCACTAGCAGCAAGCGAGCCCGTGCGCTCAGGGGAGTGAGTCCTGTGCAGGGGAGGGAGGCCCATGCAGGCAAATGCGGGGTCGTGCAGCGTGGTGGCTGAAAGCCCTTCGACCCGGGACCCGCGGGGGGGCTGCAGTGACCACGACTGCCCGGGTCCTGGTGCGGGCACAGGGCAAATCTGCCACAATGTTGGGGAGCCAAATGAAGGTGGATTGGATTAATACAGACAAATTGGTATAAGTTTATACAACTTTAACGTAAATAGCACACTCACGCAACCGGAGTTCCCGCGATGCACAGAAACAGGAAACAGGAAGGGGCCGTAGCGTCTGTGCGCCCTAATTTATCAGTAAACATTTGCCCGAGGCCATCCCACCCCCAAAAGGCGGGCTCTACCTACAATGTGGGAGATCTAACAAGAGGTGTCTAGCACCCCACATCTATGGATCTTTCTGGGATTAGTAGTTTTTCTTGGTTTTAGGTGGTTTGACAACAAAATTATGATGGAGTCTTTAAGAGACGAATCCAGGATTCTTAAGGCAGAAGTTGAACGGCTAAAAACTATTGGAGACAAATCCAGGATTCTTAAGGCAGAAGTTGAACGGCTAAAAACTATTGGAGACGAATCCAGGATTCTTAAGGCAGAGGTTGAACGGTTAAAAACTATTAAGCACAACAATGATATTCTCAAGAATCAGTTTGACATTATACAGGAAGATAACAGATCTTTGTTTAACAAGACTCTGTTGGCTGAGCAAAATTTAGAAAAGGTTCAGGTTGATTTTAAGGAGAAATTCATTACTATGTAAGAGGGAACAGCTGAGTTGGACCGTCAACTCCAATCCCTTTCTGTTGGAACTGAAACATTAGTGGCTGAAATTAAGGAGAAATTCATTACTATGGAAGAAGGAATATATGACTTGAATCATAAATTCCAGCAGTCACTTTCTGAAGGGATTGAAACATTAACTGAGAGAATCAAAACTGTTGAATGTGACAATCGAATTTTGTCTAAAGGTTATGACAGATTGGCGGAAAGATTGTCAATATAAGAAGGCCGGTTTATGCCATAAAAATTATGTCCAAAGATGAGAACTTATCTCTAATGGACAAACTTCATACTTTAGAATCCTCAATGAAGACTTTGTAACATAATTCTGGACAGGAGATACAGACATTGCAGAAGGCAATGGCGAATAGAATTGAAAATATTGAGGAATTTCTAAATTCTGATGAAGAACAAACTATAGAAAGGCAAATTTTAACTACATCTATGGGTAAATCCCTCTGGGACAGTTTCCGCAAAGCTCTACCTACAGCTTTACCTGCCTTTCCAGTAATAACAACAGAGAAGGTGATTGGTTCCATAAATTCTAGGGTCATCAAGGAAGACACATGGGAGCCTGTTCGTATGAATGATCTCAAAGAAATTAAACAGGCTGTCATGACTTTTGGGATGCACGCCTCTTTCGTTAAAGAGATGCTAAAATCTTGGGCCACGACAAGCAGAGCAACCCCTTCGGATTGGCTCCAGCTGAGTTCTGCGGTACTTGGGAGCCAGCCACAATTAAAATGGAAATGCTTATTCAGGCAAGAGGCTAGACATTAAGAACAGCAAGAAAAGGCGAAGAGAATTGACATTTCCATAGATAAAATTCTAGGTTAAGGACTCTTTTCTGACCCACAAGAACAAGCTAATTTGAATGAAAACACACTCTTCATGTGCACTACAGCAGCCTTAAGGGCTTGGGACAGGGTTCAAGACCCCGGACAGAAAATGGAATCATTTATCACCATTAAACAAGGTCAGAGAGAACCCTTTAGTGATTTTTTACAAAAACTTAATAAGGCTGTGCAAATAGGGATATCAGACCCAGACGCAAGACGTATAATGATTGAGTCTTTGGCTTATGAAAATGCAAATGTGGAATGCAAAGAGATTTTGGGGCCTTTAAAATTCATACCAGCACCCTTGGAAGAATGGGTTTTAAATACACTGGATGTCGATACATTTGATTATGGCACTGAAGCATGGGTAGAAGAAGCAATTTCCAATGGTAAAAAAAAGACACCAGAATACCAAACGTTTTAATTGTGGAAAAATGGGTCATATGAAAAGGAATTGTAAACGACGGATTTTCAGAAATAATAATAATGCATCTTCTAGAAATAACAGAAATAGGAGGACTCAGCCTTCAGGTTTATGTAGAAGATGTGGACAGGGCAGACATTGGATGAATGAATGCAGATCTACAAGGGATAGACAAGGCAACCTGATACAGGTGGGAAACGGGAGAGGGTGGCCTCACAAGCCCCCATGGCAAACATGGTTCAGTCATTTCCAGTTACTGCAGAGAACATGCCTCATCAGGACAATTAGGAAACCCCATGCCTACTGTTACAAACAATAATGATCAGAAAGATGAGTTATGTGTGTTTTGCCAAACATCTATAAATGATCAAAGACCTAAGCTGAGAGTGTGTGTGAATGGCATTTTTATTACTGGCCTGCTGGACACAGGTGCTGACCTAAGTATCATTACCCCAGAATCTTGGCATCCGTATTGGCCTCTTCAGAATGTAAATGTTCAGCTCCTGGGAATTGGAACCCTATCTCATGATGGGTTGAATGTATAGGGCCTGAGGGACAAATAGAAAAATTAAGGCCATATGTAGCCAATATTGAGATGAATTTATGGGGTTGTGACCTATTACAACAATGGAATACCCAAATTAACATTCCTGCTATTTCTAGAGCCTATATTTCTGAAAATAATATTAAAAGATATTACAAACGAAGAAAACCGGCCATTCGGGCCATACAAGAACAAGCAATTGAAGTCCCTTCATAGATACCAACAGCCTTGCCTCTAAAATGGTTGACTGAGAAGCGAATATGGACAATGAAATGGCCTCTAGCCAAGGAAAAGTTACAGGCTTTAGAACAGCTGGTACAAGAGCAATTAGATGCTGGACATATAGACGAATCTACCAGCCCTTGGAATTCTCCTGTATTTGTGGTTAAGAAAAAATCAGAGCAATGGAGAATGATGACAGATTTCAGAGCAATCAACAAGGTTATTCAACCTATGGGCCCTCTGCAATCTGTAATTCCTTTGCCCTCTTTATCACCAAAAGGATGGCCTCTTATAATTATTGATTTAAAGGATTGTTTTTTCTCTATACCTTTACAAAAAGAAGATAGAGAAAAATTTGCCTTCACAGTGCCTACTTACAACAATTCTCAACCTTCCAAGAGGTACCACTGGGCTGTCCTCCCCCAGGGTATGTTAAATAGCCCCTCCTTGTGCCAATATTTTGTAAACCAACCATTGCAAATAATACACAAGAATTTCCCAAATCTATAATATACCATTACATGGACAATATCTTGTTATCCGATCCAAACATGGATACCTTGAACAGACTGTTTGAAGAAATTAAGATACTTTTACCTAAATGGGGATTGCAAATTGCTCCTGAAAAAATACAGAAGGGAGATTCCGTTAATTATTTAGGTTATAAAATAAGTTTGCAAAAAATTAAGACACAAACGGCACAAATTAGGAGAGATCATTTACGGACTCTTAATGACTTTCAAAGACTGTTAGGAAACATTTCCAGTCTATGACCAGCTATTGGGTTAACACCTGTTCTAATAATTCATTTGAACAAAACCTTGGAAGGTGATAAAGATTTAAACAGTCCCAGGAATTAACAGCTGAAGCAGAAAACGAACTGACAATGATTAAGGAAAAATTACAACAGGCACGTATGGACAGGGTGAATACAAACCTTGATTGTATTCTCATCATATTACCATCAAAAATTTCTCCTACAGGAATTTTAATGCAGAGAGATGGTATTATCTTGGAATCGATCTTTTTACCACATAAACCAAGTAAGAAACTCAAAACTTATGTGGAAAAAGTCTCTTAGTTAATTATAAAATGCAAGCTGAGACTTCGTCAACTAGAAGGCATAGACCCAGCAGAAATTATAGTGCCTTTCACTGCTGACGAACTAAAGAAATTATGGGAAGATAATGAACCATGGCAAAGAGCTTGTGCTAATTTTTGGGAGACATTAATAACAACTATCCAAAAAGCAAGAGGCTTAACTTCATAAAGAGAACTTCTTGGATCCTTCCTCGAATCGTCCATGATGCTCCAATAACTGGAGCATGTACATTCTATACTGATGCCAATAAAACAGGGAAGGCAGGTTACAAATCAGAAGACTTGGGTAAGGTGGAACAAAGTCCTTATGATTCTGTCCAGAAGGAAGAATTATTTGCCATTCTTATGGTGCTAAGGGATTTTAAAGAACCTTTTAATATAGTTACTGATTCACAATACACAGAAAGAGTTATTTTACATATTGAAACTGCTGAATTTATACCTGATGATACAGAACTAACCTCATTGTTTATCCAGGTTCAAGATTTGACCAGGAATAGGCTTTGCCCTATGTACATAACACACATCCGATCCCATACGGGTCTGCCAGGTCCTCTAGCACAAGGTAATGCAGATATCGATCAATTATTGATTGGTAGTGTGCTACAAGCCTCTGAATTTCATTAAAAAACATCATGTTAATAGCAAAGGTTTGAAGAAAGAGTTTTCTATTACATGGCAACAAGCTAAGGAGATTGTAAAGAAATGACCTACTTTCTCTTTCTGGATCCTAAGGCAGACCCTGACCCTAGGATCACCCCTAACCCTAACCACTCCCCCAGCCCTAGCACCTCCCCACCCCCAGCTCCTCCTCAACCCTTGCAATGCCCCACCCTTAGCCAAGCCCCAACCCAAGTATCAATGTAACCCTTGCCTGGCTGTAACCCTAAGGCCCGGGTAACCCTAAGAGGCTGTCCCCAGAGGGCGTGACTAGTTCTGTGGGAGTCGCTGGGTGTGGAGTTGCAAGGGGAGGGCAGGGATAGGGGTGGGGCGTTGCTAGGGGTGGGAGTAGCTAGTGTTTCAGCCAGGCTAGGTTTTCGGCCAGGCTAGGGTTCTGGCCAGGCTAGGGTTCCGGCCAGGCTAGAGCTGTGGGAGTGGCTGGGGGTGGAGTTGCCAGGGGAGGGCGGGGATATGGGTGGGGTGTTGCTAGGAGATGGCATGGCTAGGGTTATAGCCACTCTATTGTTCCAGCCACCCTGGGGTTCCAGCCAGGCTAGGGTTTCTGCCGGGGCTGGGGCTGTGGGGGTGGCTAGGGACAGTCCATTGCTAGGGGATGGTGGGGACAGGTGCGGGGCGTGGACAGGGGCAGTGTAGGGGCCCGGGAGACCGAGCACTGGGCCTCAGCGCATACCAGGGCGGCCGAGAAAACGGTTTTGGGGCGTGGCCGCATCAGGGGTTGGGCTGGGGTGCCCCCTTGCTAGCGGTGCCCGTTGATGGGGAGAACCCACGCGAGGGCTGCCCGGTCTCGGACTGGGGTCTCTGTTGTTCTAGGTGACTGCCAGCAACCCAGAGCCCACTTGTGCGTGCTGTTCGTGGTTCTGGGGGCCGGAGGCTGGGCGTGGTTTCACTGCTGCACGCTCCAAACCCGTGGGAACCTCCACCAGTCATGGGGGTGGCCAAACCGCCCTAGGGCCTCTCGGGGTGCTTGTTCCTGGTGTTGGGCTATGTCTCCCATGATTCCCGGCGGTGGCCATCTTGCCCGTAGTCCGTGAATGGGCCGAGGCAAGCAGAGAACTCGGTTTCTCATGATCCCCAGACCCCTGGCTTTCCCGCTTCCTTCCTGCTAGCCTGGACCGCGCCTCCAGCGGCTCCCGGGAGAGGGGAAAACCAAGAATAGCGGGGTATGGGGCGGTGAGATCCCTGCCACGCACCCGTGACTCCCCCGCTGTCTGCCTCTCTGCCACAGCCGCCACTATCGAGGTCCCATGAGGGAGGGAGCCGGCTAGGATAGCGGGATGGGCCGAGGGGGCAGAGCCTGGGCTCTGTTCCATCCTGCTCTCACAGGTGGTCTCCCAGGACGAAGCGAAGGGGGCGGGGGGAGGGAACTCCCGGGGGCTCCCAGAGCCGCTGGAGGGAGCGGGGAACGGGGAGCGGGAACCATGGAGGCAGGAGCGTGCGAGGGGTAGCCGGGGAGCCATACAGATGTCTGCACACGTCAGGCGTGTGGTGGGGAGTTACCGTGCATATTCATGAGCGCCTGGGAGGAGACTGGGAGGGGCCAGAGTCAACCCTAGTCTCCATAGACCTCGGGCCTATGCTCAACTGCTACATGTGGGACTCTGCTGTGGTGTGCGGGGTGGCCTATGCAGATGTATGAACACTTCAAGCGGGTCCTGGGGAATCTCCCTGCATATTTATGAGCCCCTGAGAGGGACCTGAGAGGATCCAGTCCTCCCTCGAACAATCAGAAGGCCCGGTCCTTGACTGCCAGCCACCCAGGCCTCTGCCGTGATCGTCACCCTAGCAACGGTCCTGACCCTAAGGCTGACCCTGACCCTAGGACCGCCCCTAGCTCTAGCCACTCCCCGATCCCTAGCACCTCCCCACCCCTAGTACCTCCCCAACCCTGGCCACACCCCACACCTAGCCACGCCCCAACCGTAGCATCCCTGTAACCCTAGCCTGGCTGTAACCCTAAGGCCTGGGTAACCCTAAAGGGCGGTCCCCAGAGGGCGTGGCTAGTGCTGTGGGAGTGGCTGGGGTGGAGTTTCCAGGGGAGGGTGGTGATAGGGGTGGGTCGTTGCTAGGGGTGGATGTGGCTAGAGTTCCAGCCAGGTTAGGGTTCCAACCAGGCTAGGGTTCTGGCCAGGCTAGGGTTCCAGCAAGGCTGCGTTTCTGGCCAGGCTAGAGCTGGGGGATTGGCTAGGGGCGAACCGTTGCCATGGGAGGGTGGTGATAGTGGTGGGGCGTTGCTAGGGGAGGGCGTGGCTAGGGTTACAGCTACCCTGGATTTCTAGCCACCTTGGGGTTCCAGCTAGACTAGGCTTTCAGCTGGGGCTGGGGCTGTGGGCGTGGCTAGGGTTGGTCCATCAATACAGGAGGGTGGGGATTGGTGCCTGGCATCGCCAGGTGCCCGGTAGGGGCATGGACGACTGGGAACTGGCGTTCGGCGCGTCTCGGGGTGGCCAAGGCGCCGTTTTGGGGGCGTGGTCATTTCAGGGGGGGCTGGTGTCGCCCCCGTGCCAGCGGAGGGCTGCCCGTTGCCGATGGCGCGGACAGGGCCCTTGTTCTCGTCCCCCGGGTCTTGAACCGGGGACTCAGTGGTTCTTTTTTACTGCCAGCCACTGCTAGAGCACGCTCATGGGCGCTAATCGCGGCTGGGGGACGGAGGCAGGGCGTGGGTTAACCAGGCGCCGCGTCTGCGCCCTTGGCCACACACACACACACACACACACACACACACACACACGGTCGCGGGGGGGTAGGGATCGGCCGCGTCACTTCTCTGTGCTGGGGCGCCGGTTCCCGGTATTGGACTACCTCACCCATGATTCCCGGCAGCGGCATTCTTGCCCATAGTTCGTGAATGCTCCGAGGGAATCAGAGAACTCAGTTTCCCATAATACCCAGGCCCCTGAATTAACCCGCTTTCTTCCTTCCGGCCCAGACTGCTCCTCCGGCGGCTTTCAGGAGTGGGGAAAGCCGAGAATAGCGGGGTATGGGGCGGGGAGACCCCTGCCACACACACCCGCGACCGCCCCCGCCGCCCGAATCCCCACTTCCGCTGCAGCAATCGAGGGCCCGTGAGGGAGGGAGCCAGCTGGGACTGCATGGGTGGGCAGAGGGTGCGAAGCCTGGACTCTGGTCTTACCTGCTCCCTCAGCTGGTCACCTGGGAATGGCAATGGGGCGATCGGCGGAGGGCTCCCAGGTACGCGGGAGGGACCTGGGAACGGGCAGCGGGGACCGTGGAGGGAGGAGACAAGGAGCCGTGCAGATGTATGCACACATCAGGAGTGTGGTGGGCAGTCACCCTGCATATTCATGAGCACTTGGGAAAGGCCTGGGAGGGGCCATAGTCAAGCCTAGTCTCCATAGACCTCGGGCCTATGCCCAACTGCTACATGTTGGGCTCTGCTCTGCTGGGTGGGGTGGCCTATGCAGAAGTATGCACACGTCAGTGGGGTCCTGGGGAGTCACTCTGCATATTCATGAGCCCCTGGGAGGGGGCCTGGGAGGATCCAGGCCTCCCTCGACGAATCAGAAAGCCCGGTCCTAGCCTGACAGCCACCCAGGCCTTGGCCCTGATGGTCACCCTAGCATCGATCCTGACCGTAAGGCTGATCCTGACCCTAAGACCTCCCCTAGCCCTAGCGACTCCCCAACCCCTAGCACCTCCCCACCCCTAGCTCCTCCCCAAACCTAGCCACGCCCCAACCGTAGCTTTCCTGTAACCCAAGTCTGGCTGTACCCTAAGGCCCGGGTAACCCTAAGGGGCGGTACCCAGAGGGCGTGGCTAGTGCTGTGTGAGTGACTGTGGCTGGAGTTGCCAGGGGAGGGTGGGGATATTGGTGGGGTGTTGCTAGGGGTGAGAGTGGTTAGGGTTCCAGCCAGGCTAGTGTTCCAACCAGGCTAGGGTTCTGGCTAGGTTAGGGTTCTGGCCAGGCTAGAGCTGGGGGTGTGGCTAGGGACGGCCCGTTGCCATCAGAGGGCGGTGATAGGGGTGGGGCGTTGCTAGGGGAGGGCGTGGCTATTTTTACAGCCACCCTGGGGTTCCAGCCAGAATAGGGTTTCACCCAGGGCTGGGGTTAAGGACGTGGCTAGGGGCAGTGCGTCGCTAGGGGAGGGTGGGGACGGATGCGGGGCCTCGCCAGGGGCCCGATAGGGGCCTGGGAAGGCAGGCACTTGGGCTCGGCACGTCCCGGGTCGGACGGGTGGCCGATTTTCATCCTGGCCACTTAGGGGCGGGGCTCGGATCGCCCCCTTGACAGCGGAGGGCTGCCCATTGCCGGGGGTGCGTCCAGGACCCGCGTCCCCGGCACCCCGGTCTCGGACCGGGTCTCTGTGGCTCTTGGTGACTGCCAGCCACTGCCAGAACCCGCTCGTGGGCGCTGATCGCAGCTGTGGGGAAGGAGGCGGTGCCTGGGTTTCCCACGCGGTGCGTCCGTGCCCTTGGGCGCCCCCACGGGGCGCGGGGCTCGGCCTCGCCTCTCCCCGGGTCTCCTCGGAGCTCGGGGTGCCGGTTCCGGGTGTTGGACTACGTCTCCCATGATTCCCGGCGGCAGCCATCTTGCCCGTAGTCCGTGAATGGGCCAAGGGGATCAGAAAATTCGGTTTCCCATGATCCCCGGGCCCCTGGCTTCCCCGCTTCCTTCCTTCTGGCCCGGACCGCACCTCCGGCAGCTCCCGGGAGTGGGGAAAGCCGAGAAAAGCGGGGTACAGGGCGGGGAGACAACCGCCGCGCACCCGCGACCACCCCCGCCCCCGCCGCCGCGATCGAGGGCCCGTGAGGGAGGGAGCCGTTTCGGACCACGGGGCAGACGGAGGGGGCCTAGCCTGGCCTCTGTTCCTTCCTGCTCTCACAGCTGGTCTCACGGGAACGGGGACAGGGCGATGGGGGAGGGGGCTCCCGGGTCCGCTGGAGGGAGCAGGGGAACGGGGAGCTGGGATAGTGGAGGGAGGAGGGAAGGAGGGGGAGCCAGGACGCCATACAGATATATGATCATGTCAGGGGTGTAGTGGGCAGTCACCCTGCATATTCCTGAGCGCCTGGGAGGGGCCTGGATGGGGCCCGAGTCAACCCTAGTCTCCATAGACCTCAGGCCTATGCCCAACTGCTACATGTGGGGCTCTGCTCTGGTGGGTGGGGTGGCCTATGCAGATGTATGCACAAGTCAGGGGGGTCCTGTGGAGTCTCCCTGCATATTCATGAGCACCTGTGAGGATCCAGGCCTCCCTCGACCAATCAGAAATCCCAGTCCTTGCCGGCCAGCCACCCAGGCTTAGGCCCTGATGGTCACCCTAGCACCAGTCCTGACCTAAGGCTTACCCTGACACTAGGACCTCACCTAGCCCTAGCCACTCCCCTACCCCTAGCTCCTCCCCACCCCTAGCTCCTCCCCAACCCTAACCACGGCCCTAGCCACACTGCAACCCTAGCATCCCTGTAATCCTAATCTGGCTGTAACCCTTATTCCCAGGTAACCCAAAGGTCCGTCCCCCAGAGGGCGTTGCTAGTGCTGTGGGAGTGGCTGGGGGTGGAGTTTCCAGGGAAGGGCGAGGATAGGGGTGGAGCGTTGCTAGGGGTGGGAGGGGCTAGTGTTCCCGCCAGGCTAGGGTTTTAGCCAGTGCTGGGGCTGTGGGCGTGGCTAGGGGTGTCCGTCGCTAGGGGAGGTTGGGGACGGGTGCGGGGCATCGCTATGGGCCTGTTAGGGGCGCGGGAGACAAGGCACTGGGGCTCGGCTTGTCCCGGGGCGTCAGGGGACCAGTTTGGAGGCGTGGCCGCTTCAGTGGCGGGGCTGGGGAGGCCCCCTTGCCCGCGGAGTTCTGCCCATTGCCGGGGGCGCGGTCAGGGCCCGCGTCCCTGGCTCCCGGGTCTCAAACCGGGGTCTCTGTGGCTCTTGGTGACTGCCAGCGACTTCCAGAGCCCTCTTGTGTGCGCTGATCGCGGCTGGGAAGCCAGAGGCATGGCGTGGGTTTTCCACGAGGCGCCTCCGCGTCCGTGAGCAGCCCCACGGGTCGCGGGGGGTGGCTGCCCCACTCCCAGAGGCTTCCCGGGGTTCTGTTCCCGGTGTTGGACTACGTCTCCCATGAATCCCGGCTGCGGCCATCTTGCCCGTACTCCTGGAATGGGCCCAGAGAACTAGGTTCCCCATGATCCCTGGGCCCCTGGCTTTCCCTCTTTCTTCCTTTCGGTCCGGACAGCGCCTCCGGAGGATCCTGGGAGTGGGGAAAGCCAAGAAAAGCAGGATACAGGGCAGGGAAACCCCCGCCACGCACCCGCTACTGTGCCCGCTGCCCGCCTCCCCGAGGGAGGGAGCATACTCGGAACGCGGGTCAGGAGGAGGGGGCAGAGCCTGGGCTCTGTTCCATCCTTCTCTCCCAGCTGGTCTCCCGGGAACGGGGTCGGGTGATCGGGAGGCTCCCGGAGCCCCGGGAGGGAGCAGGGGAACGGGGAGCAGGAACCTTGAAGGGAGGATGGAGAGAGGCGGAGCCGGGTAGCCGTGCAGACGTCAGGGGTGTGGTGGGGAGTCACTGTGCATATTCATGAGCACCTGGGAGGGTCCAAAATCAACCCTAGTCTCCATAGACCTCGGGCCTATGCCCAACTGCTACATGTGCGGCTCTGCTCTGGTGGCTGGGGTGGCCTATGCAGATGTATGAACACGTCAGGGGCGTCCTGGGGAGTCACCCTGCATGTTCATGAGCCCCTGGGAGGGGCCTGGGAGGATCCAGGCCTCCCTCGACCAATCAGAAAGCCGGGTCCTAGCCTGCCAGACACCCAAGGCTCGGCCCTGATGGTCACCCTAGCACCAGTCCTGAGCCTAAGTGGAACCATGACCCTAGGACCGCCCCTAGCCCTAGCCACTCCACCACCCCTAACACCTCCTACCCCTAGCTCCTCCCTAACCCTAGCCATGCCCCACCCCTAGCCACGCCCAATCCCTAGCATCCCTGTAACCATAGCCTGGCTGTAAGCCTAAGGCCCGGGTAACCCTAGGGGGTGGTCACCAGACGGTGTGGCTAGTGCTTTGGGAATGGCTGGGGGTAGAGTTGGCACTGGAGGGCGGGGATAGGTTTGGGGCGATGCTAGGGGTGGGAGTAGCTAGTGTTCCCGCCAGGCTAGGTTTTCGGCAGGATAGGGTTCTGGCCAGGCAAGGGTTAAGGCCAGGCAAGAGCTGTGGGAGTGGTGGGGGGTGGAGTTGCAATGGGAAGGCATTGCTAGGAGAGGGCATGGCTAGGGTTACAGGCATCCTAGTGTTCCAGCCACCCTGGGGTTCAGGCCATGCTTGGGTTTCAGCAAGGGCTGGGGCTGTCCTTTGCTAGGGGAGTTTGGGGACGGGTGCGGGGCTTCGAAAGGGGCACGGTAGGGGCCCGGGAGACCAAGCACTTGGGCTGGGTGTGTCCCTGGGCGGCTGGGGGCCGGATTTGGGGCGTGGTCGCTTCTGTGGCGGGGCTGGGGTCGCCCCCTGTCTAGCAGAGGGCTGCCCGTTTCTGGGGGCGCGGCCAGAACCCACGTCTCCGGACCCCGGGTCTCGGACTTTGGTCTCTGTGGCTTTTGGTGACTGCCAGCAACTGCCAGAGCCCGCTCGTGGGCAATGATCAAGGCTGGGGGGCCGGAGGCGGTGCGTGGGTTTCCCAGGCAGTGCGTCCGCGCCTGTCGGCACACCCACGGGTCGCGGAGGGGTGGCCGCGCCACTCCCTGGGGCTCCCCAGCGGAGTGGCCTATGCAGATGTATACACACATCAGGGGGGTCCTGGGGAGTCACCCTGCATATTCATGAGCGGCTGGGACTTGCCTGGGAGAATCCAGGCCTCACTCGACCAATCAGAAAGCCCGGTCCTAGCCTCCCAGCCACCCAGGCCTCGGCACTGATGGACAACCTACCACCAGTCCTGACCCTAGGACCGCCCCTAGCTCTAGCCACTCCCCAACCCCTAGCACCTCCCCACCCTTAGTACCTCCCCAACCCTAGCCACGCCCCAACCGCCCCAACCGTAGCTTCCCCGTTACCCTAGTCTGGCTGTAACTCTAAGGCCCGGGTAACCCTAAGGGGCGGTCCCCAAAGGGTGTGGCTAGTGCTGTGGGTGTGGCTGGGGGTTGAATTGCCAGGGGAGGGCGGGAATAGGGTTGGGGCTTTGCTATGGGTGGGAGTCGCTAGGGTTCCAGCCAGGCTACGGTTCCGGCCAGGCTAGAGCTGGGGAAATGGCTAGGGGCGGCCCTTTGGCATGGGAGGGTGGTTATAGGGGTGGGGCGTTGCTCTAGGAGGGTGTGGCTAGGGTTAGAGCCACCCTAGTGTTCTAGCCACCCTGGGCCGGAGGCGGGACGTGGGTATTCCGCGGCGTCCGCACCCGTAGGCGCGCCCACAGTTCATGTGGGAGCTCCCGCGGCACTCCCCGGGGCTCTGGGTGCTGGATCCCGGTTTGGACTACGTCTTCCATGAATCCCAGCAGCCGCTATCTTTCCCGTAGTCCATGAATGGGACGAGGGAACCAGAGAACTCGGTTTCTCATGATCCCCGGGACCCTGGCTTTCCCGTTTCCTCCCTTCAGGCCTGGACCACGCCTCCGGCTACTCCCGGTAGTGGGGAAAGCCGAGAAAAGCGGGGTACGGTACAGGGAGACCCCTGCCGCGGACCCGCAACCGTCCCCACGGCCCGCCTCCCCGCACCCGCTGCCACAATCGAGGGCCCGCGAAGGAGGGAGCCGGCTTGGACCACGGGGCGGGCAGAGGAGGCGGAGCTTGGGCTCTGTTCCTTCCTTATCTCCCAGCTGCTCTA